>NW_010587923.1:0-28165 GCF_000705375.1 Tinamus guttatus
TCTGGTAATAAAGGCTAATTAGTAAATCAGCAATGGAGTGTTTCAATAATGTAGGCTGCATTGCATCAGAAAAAAAGGAAAGACAGAGTGTATCACATGTCTGAGGAGATGGAAAAACCCCAAAGGGATGAAGTCAGCACGAATGAAGAACTACCATTACTTAACTGTTCAAGGGCTGGGGCTGGGAATGTGACTCATTTGAGACATTTACATTTTTATTTATCCAGCTTTATTTATATTTTTTTTAACTGTGGAGATCAAAAAAAGTCAGCGTGGAATTTACCTGGACAGGGAGGAACTGAATGATGTTCACTATGAGAAGGAAACAGGCAGCATTAGACACAGGTTTAGATGGAAAGTTAAAGGAAAAGCTATCAGTTTGATTTTAAAAGAGATCTTTGAGACAAAATTGAAAGGTAATTTAAGTTTTTTAAAAATGTAAATACAATATGTTCTGTTGCAATAAAGACAAGAAATATTTCTGTTATTTTCTGAAAAACAATGGAGTAAGCCATACCATTAGTCCAGATCAGGTGTGGTATCAAATTTTACTGAGATTAAAGAAGTACTATAGGAGTATTTCCAGTAAGAGTAAATAAAGGGATAGTGAACAAGTACATATCTGTCATTTATTTTTGACTTTGCATGATAACAGGCCTGTCTTTGCATAGTGTGAATGAGTAGGCGTGAAAAGAGCAACATTTCCTTTGCTTTACAATACAGTGGCATTTTCATGAAGACCCCAAATGTGAGCCATCCCTTGGGGCCTTGTGAGGCAGGTTTTGAGACCCATGGCTGTAAAGTATGAATAAAATATAATATTTAGGCTTGTGATAAGCTGTGACTCTTCTGCACCTATGCGGCTGTATACAGAAATCGGGAAGGGGCTGATTTCGCAGTGATATCATCTGCTGTGAGCATCTGCAGCTCTGCAGAACTGGCAGGGGTGCTCGGCAGCGCGTGGAGAGCCTGGGAACCACTGAGTCCCAGCCCCAGATCAAGGATGGCTCTTTGGCCCTCAGCATACTTGTCGCTGGCATGGTAGCTACAGGCTCTGCTGTTAGATTGGGACCCCAGGACACCCCTTCTCCTAGGAATTTCTTTGTCTTTTGCATTAGAAATGCGTGCTAGAAGGCATTGCAGGCTAGAAGACCTGACACACTACAAAGACTAGACTGAGCAAAGAGCTAAAGAAACAGTGATTATGAAGGACAAAAAAAAATCAATATGGACAGGGGGAAATGAAAATATTTTAGATTAAAGGATTTTGGGGAAAATGTATGATATATTGACTCATGAACCCTCTCGTGTCTATCTATCTAAACTCGTCTTCAAAACAATTAGTTTGGAGAAAGAGAGTCATTCCTGTCTTCCAAATGGCAACCCAAGATTTTGATTGTAGAGTCCTTCTTTCAGAGAACCTGGTGACTAGGATATATGTCTGATATATCTGAGCAGCAGCAGACTAACGGCTTTCAAGCCTGATGAGTGCAGTAGCCAAGGCTCTGGGATGCTCCAGCTTGGAGAGGGCCATTTCTGAGGATGCTGCTGAACAGGTGTCACTGTGACCAGGCTCTTTTCTTCCTTTCCACATATTCATTTTTTTTCTATATTTGGTAGGCTCAGAATATATGTGTGACAATAAGCTGCAAAGTGAGGTAGGTAGGAGGATGTAAATTTTGTGAAATCCAGTAGGAGGACGTAAATTTTGTGAACTCCAGCAAGACTTAGTCATGAGTTTCTCCCTCTACAGCACTATCATTTGGATGTCTACCCACGAGCAGGAAAAAAAGAAAAAAAAAGACTCTAAAGAACTTGTCCTGTCAGATGAGAAGCAGTGAATAACAGTGGTGCTTAAGTTAAGAGCTGAGTCTGGGTGCTTACAGAGACATTTAGGCTATTGCTTTTGTGAACTATGCAATGAATCTGGGGCCTCCAGTCACCTGATGAAGGATGACTCATGCCCACACTCTTCATGATTAGCCTTCCTGGAGCAGAGACCAGCAAAATGTAAAACAGATCCTGCATGGTCCCAATCCTACAACCCCTTCATACTAATTCACCAACATGCCCCAGCTGACACATGCCGTTCACCAGCCTCTGTGCGGAGCACTGCACAAAACCACAACAGAGCCTCCAAAAAGGCACCCCAGTTTGCTTATTACTCACTGAGAGGGCTGTCCCCCACCTCCCGCTCCTGCTTCACTTACACTTGCACCCTCTTGTTTCTCAGCACGTGATGGCAGAAGCCCTTCACTGGGGTGAAGTCAGCCTCTGGGACCTGGCTGGGATGGGGATAAAGAAGGCTTTGATAACAGGTAGCACCAAGTATGGAGCAAGCCTGGCCCCTACATGTTGTTTTTAGCTCTGTACAACACACTTTACTTACTTTCTAACAACCTGGTTTATGTTTGCAACCTATAACAGTCCTTCTCTCATATGAGGAAGGTTCTGGAGTGTGGACACCAGTATTTGCCCCTGTCAGGGACTAAATATGTGAGATTACCAGTTATGAGTGCAATACTTTAAAAGACGGAAGGCCACCTACAAGACGCCTGACTGGGACCTACCTCACCACACTTCAAAGCCATTTCTATGGAGAAGGTGTTAACTTAACTTGGCAGCCAAGTTAGGGAGTGAAAAGTCCACTGTGGTCATACAGGTGATAGATGCTTGCAGTGCCATTCCGCATACGCCGTGCACTCACGTGATCTACACTGCACAGTCAGGGTGGCGAGGACCTTTTACAGCAGGTTCCCGTTTTGTGGGGAGCCATTGACCAGTTGCATGTCCCAGCTCAAGCCAGGTGGCTGTAGCAGGGCAGTGTTGTCTGGTTTTTACAGGCTCAACCACAATGACCATCCATGAGCCTGCACCATTGAATTGGAGACAAGCACCTATTGTCATCTGGGCACTTGCGTAGCCCTGCACTAGCAACAAGCAGCCTCCAAGTCTGACTCACCCATGTTAGCTCCTGCCTGCTTCCAGAAGCTTGGTGTCCTTCTGGAGCACCCTCTCCTCAGCAATTGTAGCGTATGAGGATCCAACAGCAAGGTGGCCCTTTCTCCAAGAGTTGAAGTGATAAAGGTGGCAGCTGGGCTCCCAAGCTTGAGACACAGTCCCGGTACCAGACCAGAGCAACACTAAATACAAGTTGGAAGGGGAAGTCCAGTACAAGTCTTGTCACCAAAGACCTGATGCTGCTGGCATAGCTGGCTGCTGCATTTATGCTGGGTTGCACCAGGGCTTCTAGTGGCATCTCTAGCCTTCAGAAAGGCTGGCTGCAGTTCCTGAAATGCAGGCTGGCATTGGTCAGCGCACTAGCTGTATCCCTTTGTGCCGAACTGCTATGCCATCTGCCAGAAGCTGCCTGACCCCTACAGCTTCGGTCTCCTCAGGGCTCCAGCTTGCTCCTCTATGTCTCTACAATTTGCTAGTTGTTTTTACTTTCCCAGATGAGGATAAAGAATATATAGCTAGAGAGTGAGTCTTGACAACCCACAAGTATGGCATTTTCATAACAAAAAGCAGTGATGTGTCACACTTGTATGGGATGTGCCACATGGCTTAGGGAGGTAATGTTGAAAAATGGTGGGCTGAGAGGTGTACCCTTGCTCAGCCAACGTCCTCACAGGCTGCATGAAGAAGATCCTGGAACAAAAGCAGCCACGTTGGGGTTTCCTCTTAGGAGGAAATGGTTCACTCCAAAAAGAAGCTTGGGAGCAAACTAGCATATATGCTATGCAGTCATTACAGCAGGTATGGAGGGATCAAGGTCTGGAGCAACCCATGGCAGAAGTGTTTTCTTTAGCACTCTCTTCTCTCTTGAAAATCTAGAGTCTCAAGTCCCTCACAAGCTAGCAATGCCTTAATTGGATAAAAACTTTAGTCATACTTGCTTTGAAAATACATGTGCAAGGAGTAGGATGGAAATATTCCTTTTAACAATGACCCTGAGATGATGTACATATATGGTCTCCTTCTCCTGGAGAGCTAGCAGAAGTGCTGCTCCCCCCTCCCTACTCAGAATTCAGCTGGGGATTTCCATGAGGATAGAGAGTTTTCCTTTCAGTTTATCTGATGAGTCCACACAGTGAGTTCATGGTTTCCCCCCCTTGACTCAGTCACATTCCTGTGAGCCTCCCAGCTGGAACCTATGGCTTTCATTAACCCGTTCAGCACTTCTGGGTTTGGCTGGGTCAACGTTACAGACGTACACCTTAGCTAATTAAGTGTCTGGACTTTCTGGCACTTGATTAAATTCCCAGAAATCCAGATGGTTAGCTTGACATAACTGAACATGCCACAAACCATAGCCCCTCCCCTGGGCCATTTCCCATCCTTTGCTGTTTACTTTGCTATAATCAAATTCCCCATCTAATTTCTTCTCATTGTTTCAGTCGCAGCAAGGAGAGCTGTTCTGGAGTCAAGTAGCTGTACCTGAGGGTTGTCCAAGACATCACTGCCAGGTGCCTTTCTCCTCTCTTAAATAAAATCAGCCCTTGACAAACTATTTTCTGACACTATACACTTTGCCATATTTGTTATTTTCGTGGATATTATTCAGAACCACATACTGTATATGCCAAGCATTACATTTTAAAACAAAGCAAGTACAAGGTATTCATGCAAGAACAATAACTTTTTTTTTTTTCCTTAAAAAGAATAGCTGGAAAAAAAGAACTATTTCCAATTAAATGACTTGTAGTAAAACACAGCTGCTGGGTAGGGAATGCAGGTGGCATTTTCTGAGTCATTACTGAGCCAATTCACAGCATGATGTGAAGGGGTCATAGCACTTTATCATATAGAAGAGAGATAAAACCAAAGTCTCAATCACATGCTACTCATTAGTTTTGATATATAACTGATAGCCATTTTTCTTAAGTGAACTCAGATTTTTTTAAATGACTTTGCCTTTGCTTCTTGAAGAAACCAAACCTTAAGTTGTAATTCTGATTTTAGAGGTACTAAGGCTAGATAATGCATGCAATACTGGTTACCTGCAGCAGGCACCATTTAAGGCACAACTGTCACTGCAGGAAGGGTGGCACGTAAGGGGTTGTGGTCCTCCAGGGCTGTCGTTCTGTGGTCCTCCAGAGGAGATACTACATTACTGCAATTACTGCAAAGTGGCAAATGTTATTTTAATGACACCCAGCTTGGTAGTTTCCCAGGGGTGAAATCAATATCTCAACAGTTAAACTGAAGTTATCTTTTTATTACTGAGAACATATGTATGACCTCATTGACAACACTCAGAATATTGAGTTGAGAAACCGAAATCTCCCTGCTGAAAGGCTACAGACATCTGAATTCCTCTGCAATATAGAAAAGACATATCCATTTAGGTAATGCTTGAAAACAGCAACAAAGTAGAGATAACTAAATGTTCATTATAGGCAGATTCCTTCTGCTGCTTCTGAGCATAAGCAGTAAAAGGTCACTCTGTTTCTAATTGAATTGCTCTGAATTGTGCTAATCTACCTAATGTCCTGTTTGCAAATATGGCATCATCTTAAGCACTTTGTGCCGTGTGGGCTAAGACTCAAATTGTGCTCTTTCTTGTACTTGTGTATTTCATAATTAAGGAAGAGTGGTATCAGAAAACTCTTACAGCTTTGCAGTCTCATGAATGGACTATTTATTAATGAATTCTTTCCTAACTCCTTATCTTTTTCTGTCATCTTCAGAATTTTTAACTGGAAAATCCTATTCCATTTAAATCCATTCCATTTAAATCCTCTTGCACGTGACATGAGGGACTTTGCTCCTGAGAACAATGGTCCTGTTTTTTTTCCTCAGCTGAGAAGAGGTGCTACATTGGTGAGCAGCTCTAAAAAGGTGCACAGGCTGCACTCTGGATGCCTCTACTTTGCCAAGATAATGGCAGGTTTATCAATTTTAGTGGGGGAGCAGGGTTGTTTGTTTATTTGTTACAAAAATAACTTTAGGAACTGTTTCTGCAGTTTTCTATATCTGCTCTGCTCCTGCTTGTTCCTCCCAAGCTTTGTGTTTCACTTTACTGGAATTCCTTGACATGGAGATGCCAGGGATCTGAAGGCAGCAAGGGCTTTTGAAATGAGGAAAACTTGCATGGCTAAGTGCCATACAAATGCCATTCGTGCTCACACAGAAGTGAGTCTGCTCTGTGCAGAAAGAAAGAGATGGGAAATCCTGCAAGCTAACCCTGGAGTGCAGTCATCTCCTATTTGCTGAGGATACAATATCCTTCCCAATGGGAGATGCTCTGAACTACTTTTTCAAGTTGCCACTGTTGCTTTAGCAATCTCCACATCACTTTTTGCCTGAGCTTTTCCTGAAGGGCTTCCCTGCATGGAATGAGAAAGTCTCCTCTGCTGCTGGTGCTTCTCGTTCCAGCCCTCGTAGGCAAACAGCAATGTTTCACAGGTCTGCACCTTACACGACATTAGTCGGGTCAGGAATGGTCTCAAGATAACACAGGAGCTCCATGGCTAAGAGAGTCTACATTTCTGGAAACTACTTAGTAAGAACATCCTTACATTTACACATATCAGTACAGAAAACAAAGAAATGAATCTGATTAGTTTCCAAAACTACAATCTTTAATGTAAAAAGGTGGAAAAACATAACTCTATATTATTATATTTATTATACAATATATAATATTGTATTATTGGAAAAAAAAACTTTCACATAATCCTTTGACAGGAATGCACAGACTTCAGTAATATTAGGTGAAGCCCTCCACTCTTGTTTTCTTTGCTTAGTTTGAACTGAGACTATCTATCTCATTAAACTGGCTTTGGGCTTACACTAAAATAATTAAGGTCATATAGCCAAGTCTTAAGAATTTTTAATTTATTATTTCATGATCATTAGGGGCTGAGAAAAAAAATTCATTCATATCTATACAGTTATTCTTACTGGATGGAATACCTTATAGAATTATTGCTATATAATGCTTAGCATACCAAATCTCACTGAAGAGTAGCATATTTTTAGGAGTCCTTCGTTTTTCACTAAGAACTCTCCAGTTCGCTTCAGAGATGAGGAGATACACTCAAAAGAACTTATTTTGCTAGAAATGTGGTACAGAAAATTCTAGATTAACTATTCAGACAGGTGACATGTTATCATCATTTTATAACCTCTTATTTCAAAAGCATGTAAGTTGTGCTATTGTGCATGTAAAAAACAAACAGAAAAAAAAAATCAAAGAAACCGATCCAAAATATTCAAACATGAAAGCTGCAGCATAAACATTTTGTGAATTTTTCAAAAGGGGTAAAAATGAGAAGGGGATAAATGATTTCACGTAGAACTGCTTCATAACTGTGTTGTGCCTAACAGTCGAATTATAATTATAATCGGAAATCAGAGCAATGCAATTGTACAACTGTACATGTACAACTATACATGTACAACTGTACTACAATACAACTTCAGACAATACAACTGTAAGGTAGAGGAGTCCATAGATACTCTTGCCTCTCTTGGCTCTCTGAATTTGGTAGCATTTCCTGAGGTTTTCTTTGGAACCAAAATCTTGCTCTACTGTTTAAGTTATAGACAAGTAACAACAAAATTCAGCTAAGCATCCAGACAAACTTCTCTAACTTTTGAAATGTGAAACCTATTTGAAAGAATATCAATAATATGATGTTAAATAGTTAAACAAGAATTTAGAAGTCCTATGGATCTGATAGATGAAGAATATTTGTAAGTGTGTTTGAAGTGCTACATCTGTTCAACCAGTGGCAATGGAAATGGAATGTGATAAGAGGCTGACCACACTCAAAAATAAAGGATTTTTTCTTCAGAATTCACAGCTACATTATGCTTTAAATGCAAGATTTTGAATATAATTTGTCTTGCATCTAAAAGCCACTGTCTTATTGACAACAATCTAGAGTTTGACACAGGGAAAGATGTTCAGCTTAACTCAGTAAGAATGAAAAATGGGGAAGCATCCTTTGCACGTCACTCCTGCTCAAAGTCAAAGGCATTCCACTTACAAATGTGTTCTGTGCTGACTACTCACAAAATTTCAATAAATGTTTTAATAAAAAAAAATAATGCTTTAATAAAAAATATAGATAATATAGAACTCTCGTACCAAATACCAATGGCTCTCTAAGTAAAAAGGAAGATAAATATGTCATTAAACAATACGTGAGCAGGACCACATGTGAAATCCAAACCAAATTATCCTACAATTATGTAATGATCACAATAATTAGGCAAGACCTCCATGGTTATATCTGTTGAACTTATTAGGTAACAATTGATCAGAGAGTATTTATCGAAAATATTTTTTTCAACTGAAATTGCCTTCTTTTTCTACGAGATGGCTAGACTACAACAAAATTAAGCAAGAGGAAAACACTTCAAAACAAAATTTTGATAGTCTTCCAGACATCACAACAAAATTTATTTAGAATGCAATTGTCTGATTTACTGAAGATTTATATATTTTTTATTGTTTTATTTCCTTTTTCTTGGCAAGTTAGGAGAGGTACATAATGCTAGGTAATAAAGTCAATATGCAAATAAACATAAAAGATATGTAATTTAGTATAAATTAATATCATAATACAAATATTCAATTAGGATTTGCATTTCAGAGAAAGGTTGAAAAACTTTGCCTGTAATTCTAAAGAAAAATGAAAATATGCTTTGTAAGTGAAAGTTCCTAAGAATAGGAAGCTTGGATTTCTGTGTGCTCTTGCTTAGGCTGTTCCCATGGTTCTGAAAGTACTGAGGTCTCTACCTTGCTAGGCACCAGAAGCTCACACAGAGGAGAAGAATGATATCTAAAGACTCATCCAGGTCTAAGAGCTCAGCTATATTCAAAGTCAGCTTTGATTTTCCTAGTCACTCTCAACAAACATTTGCCCATTTGAGTTTTATTGTCACAAATACTCAGGAAACCAGGCAGTCTCCTTAAGAATCACTCATCTCCCTGTAAATATCAGTTAGAACTGCTAGACATTTCAGCTACAACTCGGGTACTTGCAAATAGCAAAATAGTGTGCAAAGCTGTTAAGACTCAGGAAGATTTCCTTGGGATTTGATGGCACTCTGCAGTCGAACGTGTTTTTGAACAGCCAGCTGCTCATGTCCCACATGCAGGTTCATGGGACTGAGATAAGGTGCTGGTTGGAATGAGCTAACTGAGTGCCCTGACTGAGGACAAAGACTGCAAAAAGGAAAGGTTGGCAGGTGTGCATTAGCACCTGACATGTCTACTGCAATTCATCTTTCCAAAGAATTCGCCAGCCTATTATAATCTCTAAGTTACTTGTGGGAAGGAAAAATCTGAAAAGTCTTTTTCTCTCTCCCCTTCAGCTGAAGTCCCAGCACATTATAACTACCACAAGGAGAAGAATGTTTTAATTGAAATACAAAACTCACAACTTGAACAATCTCTTCTTCACTGCTTTAGATCATCTCTCCTGGACCATTGTGTATAAGCTATTTTTGATGTTTCAGTGTAAATGCTTTTCCAGCACTATATTATTCCATCAACTACTCTCTGGACAAAACAGATGAAAGTAATTGCAAGAATTTTTTCATGTATACCAGTACTAGCTATCCAACCTACATCATTACACCAAGCAGTGTCAATTCTCAGACCTTTAAGTGTTAATAACCACATGTGAGGAAACAGATCTAACACAACGTGCAAGTAACCTCGTTGCTCAGGGTGTGCAAACTGCTGGTTGTAATGGGGCAACCTACGTGTAAGAGAGAAGGACTCTTTCCCAGAAGACGTAGCACTCAGTAGAATTTCTTGCTTTACCATTCATTTCTCACTTATCATCTTGTGCAATTGTGCTATAAATTTGCAATACAGCATTTGTGTTGGGAAGTAGTCTGGCTTAAAATTGTATGTGATGTGCCTTATGTTACTCTCCGTGGCTTGTGAAATGCAGCCCTTCCCCTTGTGTGCCAGAACAAGGCTCAGGTACCCACCAGGTGCTTAGTCGTCTGCCTCAAAACCAAGCAGCCGTCTTTGGGCTTCACGCACCTTTGTCAAGAGCATGCAATGGGAAAAGGCAGCAGAGCCAGCACTCTGGGGACACAGAGCACATCTGGCAGCAGGAAAGCTCCTGCAGCAGCTGCCATGGCTCTACCCATAGCACTCCCTAAATTCAGGGCGAGACGGTCAGCAAGCCTAGCAAGCATGACATGGGAGGAAGATGCAGGCATCAATCACACTGTTTTTACAGTAGGCTTTTCCAAACTGCAAACAGACATGTTGCAGAAGTAGTGCTCACCTAAACCAATGTGGAAATCTATCTAACACTAAATCATGCTATGGAAATTTCACCCAAGGGGATTTGGAGTTACAAATGGTCACAGAACTAGCCATTTCAAAAGCTTCATCCCTCATAACAATCTCATGCAGTACAAATACAACCACCTGTTCTTTTTTCTTGCACATAGTCCCAACCTTAAAGACAGAAACCATGAAGCAATAGCAAGACAACACATGAACCTGTCGATTTCTTTTCTTTCCACCTGACAAAAGGTTTTTTAAATATGGAGGAAGGCCCCATATGCATGGCAATGAGAGGAGAAATGCAATATACACCTCATCATAAATGCTCCCTCAAATAAGGGTCTGGGATGCAATGTCATGTTTCCTAATCCTGACTGGTAGCACTGTCATTTTTTTTAAAAAATATCCTTCTTCTCTGGCCCAGCTTACTCTGGTCTGTACCTATGTTGTATTCTTCTCTGCACTTAACTTTTGAAAGATAATAATATATTTTGTCTAGACAATACAGCTAAACTTTAATCTCTAAAATAAAATAAGCTCCAGTGATCAAGTTTAAATGTTTGTTAGAACTGAATAATAAATGAATGGTCAGTTTTGTTTGCCAGCCTGCCACATCAAGCTACCATGATGGCTGGTATGAGAGCGTAACCTGCTGATCAGCCTGTCCCGCTGCACCCAGTTACGGGTGGGTGCACAACTGTTCTGCAGGTGCAGACCTGATATATAGTGTAAGTGCCAGCTTGACTCACCACTGATGCTTTTCTGCAATGCTTGCAATTCCATACCTAAAAGCCTAAAGTCAAGCTTAATTAGATATTGAGATTATTACAAATTAAAGACAAAATCATAAGGATGTTCAAATTTTCTTCTTGCAAACACAGAAGTGAGAAAATTCAGGATAGAGTTAAAACTGAACTTAGAAGAAAAGCAAGCAAGATCAGGTGCAGTTTGTGTGTGTCCACACAGACTACTACTACTTTGTGTCAATCCAAAGAGAAAATAAGAGAAGTCTGAAAAATCTCAAAGATATAGTGAGAAATATTTCATCTGCAACCACAGACTTTAAGCCTTAGTCTTCATGAAGAGTTACATGAAGTTTTAACAGTTATAAGATCTCCATATAAATGTACTTTCATATAACTGGACTTCATACCAGATGTAGAATGAGTGATTAAAAACTGTTAAGAGTTAATTTTTCTCTTCGGTGTATGGTATACGAAGAAATTACAGTGAAGACGTTCAGAAAAAAAATATTTGTTTGAAGGACTAGCATCACATTTGTGGATTATCTGGAGTAACACAACTTACTGTTCTCCACAGGAATGTTGTTTGCTGGATGAGAACAGCTTTTGCAGGAACTAGGTAGTATGATGAATTTAGGGATTTTCAAGAAAACTGTTTAACAAACAGCTGATAAGTAGCTGAAAAGAATAGTATGGCAAAAGAAAAAAAAAAAAAGAAAAAGAAAAAAAGTAAAATAAGGCCAAACAATAGGTTCCCAAACATAAGCCTTGATCCAAAGTAAATGAATGAAATCTGAGAGAAAAGAACCAGGTAAATCCCCCAGGGGAGAAAGTTATAGTGGCTATTACTTATTAACTCTCTTGGCATAAAAAATAACCTCTGCTGATGAAAATGCTGCTTGCTTGTGCAACTTCATGCGGGTAAAAAAGTTTGTATCCCAATTTTGTAAAGTGAGAATAGGAAATTTTATTTTTATTTTCTAGTCATTTTCCGCCCACTCTGTATTCTGAAGAAGGGACCACATCCTGTTCAGTCTGCACACGACTTGACACCTCTGAGGTGACTGAGGTACTTCAGCAGTGTCACAGAACAGACAATACAGCATAAACAGGATGGGACAAACAAGAAGATCGTTTTGATGGCAATGTTCCTCCCTAAATATCATGACCCCTCCCGGTAGAGTCAGAGGTAATAAACAGTTCTATTCTTGATCCAGCATAATTCTTTAGGGACAATCCAGAGAGGAACATAATATTAGGTCAGAACAAACATATCTAATGACTAAAGGACCTTCAGAAGGCCAACAGGTCTACCTAAGGCATCCCTGGACAACCTTAGAGGCACTTACTCATTTCTATTTCTAGATTAGCAGAGAGGGCTGTTCCATTTTCACATTTAAAAGTACAGAATCTAAACTATGCCTGTGCTAAGTGGACTGAACCTCCACTCCATATGTGTTTGTATGTGTTTCTTCTTTGTGGGCTCTGAAGGTCATATGTAACACGTAGTTTAGCGTCCTTGTTTCAACATTGTGTTGAAGGAATGACATTGAGAATACTATTCTGGGACCCAAAGCACTAGCAAAAACGAATCAAAAAGTCCCAAAATGCTGCATTCTTCCCCCCTGCCAAAAAAAAAAAAAAAAAAAAAAGAAAAAAAAAAAAAAAAAAAAAAAAAAAGAAAGAAAAGAAAAGAAAAGAAAAGAAAAGAAAAGAAAAGAAAAGAAAAGAAAAGAAAAGAAAAGAAAAGAAAAAGAAAGAAAAAGGAAAAGAAGAAAATTACCACATAAAGTCCCATCTACAATCTTGTATATAGCAGTATGTCTTAAGAATACAAGAAGTCTTCTGTGAAATTCATTTTTTTACTATCGTCCAGTACAGTCATCAGTTACAAGTACTTATATCAAGTGAAACAACTGTTGCAATAAACTGGGAGCTCTTAAATATGAAAACACTTTTATGAGTGGATACTAAAGCTGCTTTTCCATTCTATTTGAACTGCCTTGGGTCTTGTATATGTGTCTAGCACACAACAGCTAGAAGGAGTTTCACAAAATCCAGGATAATCAAGTTTCTCTGTGACTTTCCTTTTTACCCCAAAGAAAGGAGGGCACTGGGGTGGAAAAAGGCAAGGCTGGATTTAAAGACTGCGCCAGTCTGCTGATAGATGTCCGTGGCACACAGAGCCAGAGAAATGATTTCTCTGGACCAATATACAAAGAGCCCCATTCCTACCAGCCCTGCAGTGCCTCTAAAATTTAGCCTTAATTTCTCCCTCTGCTTTTTCAGTTGTACATCACATGGGGATGCAGTACCATGAAAGTGGTATTTTTTAATTCAGTCTTTCATGTATGCTTTTTTTGGACTGCTGTTGCTGTTATGGAGTTACCTATTAGCTGGCAGAGGCCTCTCTCTGAGGCCTACGGGTAGACCTGAGCTCCTTTGCTTGACAAGTCTTTTTGCACCAACTGATGTACAGTGTCCTGGCCTAATATGCACAGAATCAGACCTTTTTCATTGCTGCTTAAACTATTACCTAACTGAGAGAAAACAGTTTGTTACTGTGGCTCACATGAACTTGTTCGTCCGAAGGACTGACACCTATGCCTGCCTCCTGAGTGGTTAGCATGAAACCTCAAAGTGCTGCCTAATTATTCAGATGATGTTTTAATGGGTTTCCTTTTGTGCAATAGCTGTGCTATCAGAGGGAAGTGACAGCATTCAGTACAAGGGGCTGTATGAGAGCTCTAGGTATTGCTGTCTCCTTGGTTCTTATGCTTACCCTGAACACATAATATTTGCTGATTCTATGATCCAGTTGCACAATTTTCCTTTTAAACATCTTGCATATTGCAGGACAGAGCTATAGATTCATCTACTATACTTGCACTTGCAAACCTTTCTAGTCCTAAACACAAACTGCTGGATGCCAGACTTCCTTCAAGAGCATGTCACAGGCAGCAAGTGATTGATTGCCCAGGTTTTTCTCCATTAATCCTCCAGATAGAGCAAGTGTGTTGCTACCTAAAGGTGACCTCCTCATGAGCTCTTTCTGAATCTGTCCTTGACCCTACTGAATCAAGTCAAGAGAATTAGTGGGACCCTATGTCCAGATGCTCTGGGATTTGAATGCAGGCACAGTTAAACTCCTGAGGTTTCCATTAAGTCATGAATGAGAAGCTTAGGACATAAGACTTGCTCATTAGGGTAAGTGTTACCTGTGCAAATCTCACTTTTACCCATGTCAGTCTGAATTATCTGTCTCTAGGAAAAAACTCCCCAATACCTATGTCACATTTTGACCCAGTTCTCTGTCTGCAAACTGTTCTTATCTCCTCCAATATATATAGATGGGCCCCTTTTTTTTCCTGGTGCAAATCTCTTCTTTACAGGTTAAGCCCATTAATTCTTCTTTATTTTTTTTTACTCTTTCCTTCAGTACTCACTCTGCAAGCCTAGTTTCCTCTTAGATCTCAAGAAAGTATAATATCTTGGAAACAATGGTCTTTCTGGACTCAAGTTTTACATGTATCCTGAAGCACTTCCATCTTCCCAACTACAAATTTTAGCAAGGCCTAAAATACTCAAGGATCATCACAGTCACAGTCTTCAAGTGTTCAACTGCTGTGATGAATCTCCTCCATGAGTTACTGATATTGTACAAAACACCAGCTCACAGGGTAATCAGTAGATCTTATCTTAATTGATGCTTAATAGAATCTGTTCTCAGTATAGTTTTTTTGTTTACAGATTAGTAATAGCAGTGGCCCAGCAGTTCTTGTTCCTAGCCATGCAGGAGGCATCAAATGTATGAGTTATATGTTACACAGCAACATCAGAGGCCACCAGATACCAGTTCCAATATGATTGTGCTTCAGAGAGCAGCACTCCCACTGTATGACATTGCTGCAGCAGCACTTCCCTGAGAATGGAGGACAGGTCCCTTGTGTTCCCTGCCCTGACAATACAAGGTGGACTTCCTAAAATGCCCTGGTCGCAGCACAATTCTCCAACAAAACTGCAAAGGGACAACTAACTAGGAGGAGTCCAGCAGCACTGTGACATGTTTTGTGGTGCCACAGACAAGACAGCAATGAGGCATTTCAGAAAACAGCTCTTCACTCAGTGTGATGCCTTTACGCCACGGGCCATCCTGTCAGTGGTCCCACCCCTCAGGCCAGACTCAATGGATTTTCCGATGAGAAGGAAGCCACAATACTCAGAACTTGAAGAGCTCAACTACAAGCCCCAGCTACATGCAAGAAATGAATAACACAGTAGAGAAATGTGGAGGGGGGCTGTGAGCTCTCTGAGGAAGCATGTTTATGAAAATGGGTGTCTTGCTTTTCAGCAACTGAGTAGAGAATCTGATAGCACCTGAGCTTGATTTGCAGAACTTTGTGCCTAGAATGTGCGTATTAGACAGGAATTATAATTAATACATTTAGAAAGGAAATTTAAGCCAGGTTTCCTGATTCATATTCATATTTTGTGATGTATCTTCAGTGTAAATGTGACCTTTTAACTTCTCTGCTTTCAGCTTGCTACTGGATTTAGCTCTCTCTTGTCTCAGATGCAATAGGTACTCACAAAAGGATAACAAAGTCCTATAAACTGAAATAGACACTCGCCCAGCTCTTCTGGCACTGCTAATACATGTTCCTTATGAAGACAAATCCAGCAGATCATACAATTTTCACTAACATAGACAAGCACATGTGCTGATGTGATTTAACACCAGAAGCATTTCTGTTCACAAGGGAAAGGTTTATTTTATGTTTTTCAGCATGTTTACATCTCTGAAGTATTATAGCAAATTTTATGTGGGAGTTGGCCCAGCATATACTGCAAGAAAACCTCAGAGAAAGACTTGAAGGGTAAGCCACAAACTGTGCTATTTCTGAAACTCCTACATTGTGTTAATTTCTACCTGACCTTTTCTTGAGGTACCCCTGACCTTAGGTCTGTGGATTAATCACAATGCAGAACTCATTCCTTAGTTCCCATCTCTCTTCTTCTGGGTCTTTGGATTCTTTAAGATGCTTAAAGACTATTCAAAACTGTAGTGTCCTGGACAAATCTGTTTTGGAGAAATGCACATAACTTAAAGAAGTTTCAGTGGTGATAAATTTTAATAGGATGTGGCTACTGTGATACTTCACCAAGACTATGTGTATGATACGTATGAGCCTACTGACTTTACACTTTTTCTTGCTGGTTGCTTCTTGCTGGTTGATGCCTTATATTGAGAGACAAAGAACTTCAGAACTTCTACCACATTATGCTGTGAGTGGAAATCTTTGGTAAGCCAGCAAGAACTGTGATCTCCAGATGAGATTCACCTGCAAAGTGAATGTTCTATGGCCTGTCATCATAGCCCAGCAATGGACCAAGTCCTCCTGATCATCTCATGTCAGTCTAAATCATTGAATGGAAGTTTTTAAAAAAAGTAAAACAAAAGCAAGAAGATAATTTTGTTTCAGCAGAAAGTACTTTGTTGGCTCACATCACATGAACTGAAGACTTCAGTTCAAACAAAGTGTAGCTTGAGACGCATCTTGCTTTTTGTCATTGCCAAAGGCATGCACAGACCAAAGATCATCGTGGTCAAACCCTGTCTTCATCAGCAAAGTCCAAACCAGCAGCTTTATTTTATCTGGTGACTATATCACCTTGAGCAAATATTCTCCATTTCCATATCTCTGAAACATATAATCATTTGGGGCCACTAATCTCCCACAAAAACAACAGCAACTAAGAATCTAGGTAAACTCTATAACAACTATATTCCTCTTCTCAAAAATAACTACCAACAGATCAAGAAAAAATGGCTGCAAGTTTTGCCAGGAGAGGTTCAGTTAGATATTAGGAAAAATTTCTACACAGAAAGAGTGGTGAAGCATTGGAACAGGCTGCCCAGGGAAGTGGTGGAGTCACTGTCCCTGGCAGCACTCAAGAAATATGTAGATGAGGCACTTAGGGACATGGTTTAGCAGGCATAGTGGTGATGGCTTTATGGTTGGGCTTGATCTTGAATGTCTTCTCCAACTATTATGATTCTATGATTCTATGATAGAAGCAAGATTAAAGGAGACAAAATACCCATAGTGATGTTACTGTTGCTGTTTTAGTGCCTTGGTATCTCAAAGGAGACTTTCAAAGCATTGCCAATTAATTGGTGATTTGGAGGAAATCAGGTTTATGAGACAGATATATATCCATGACTCTTAACAGAGAACGCAGAAAACCTGACTAGATATGCAAAGACAGAGTATGGTATTGTACAAATGAAAAGGCAGACAAATTTGGTTGTGCAGTTGATACATGTATGTACACATACGTGTGTGTGTGTCTTATACAAAGCTCCTATATGTATTTCTATGGCATAGTTCAGTGTGAGCTATTGTTCTTCCTCTTGCACATCCAAGGTTTAGTGAGGAACCTCTGAAGAAGGATGAAGTGACAAGTTTTAGCTTTCCTGTTTGAATATTTGCTATTCCTTACGTTGTTCTTCTGGAAATTATAGAAGAGCAGTTCTTCAGAGAGTAGGGAGCACTTCTTTTGCATGACATATTTTACATACATAAATACACAGGCGAGCAATTGGAGATTTAGAAGCAACAAGTGCAAATGAGTTCATTAAACTGAAATGCCGCTGAGAATTGCGATGATGACTCTATCCCAGTTAGAAGTAGGTCATCACAATTACTCTCATCATAGGATTGAACTTGATGAGGGTCCTGGATTACTGCCCTCATGGAAACAGGGACTGGAACTTTATTCCAAGCCCCTGAAAAAAAAGTGAAAACTGTCAAAATTTGCAGGCCATACTAAGACTGATATGATTTTGAGATGACCTTTGAGCAATATCTACATATATCTCCTGGAAACCATTCTTGCTGGAAGTGGTTTGATCAAGCTGATGATAAAGCTTCCTTTGCAGGTCCCTGTCCTTCTCATACAGCTTAGTTGTTTTCACAGGGATGCAGTTTCTTCCCAAGAGCCATTTGATTCTGTTTCTTTATTCAATGAGTGGCTTCTTGAAGTGCCGAGAATTGAGCTTTTTTGGAATTGAAAAGAAGAAAGGTAAAATTCAGAAATACTTGTAAAGTCTCTTCTTCTTTAAGAAAACTCCTTCGATCT
The DNA here is from genome assembly GCF_000705375.1 of Tinamus guttatus. The sequence continues at coordinate 18,157 of NW_010587923.1, forward strand.
TGTCCTTAGTGTCAAATATCATCAAATCCCAGAGATTTCTGCAAGCTTTTTCTCAGGGGGTTACCAATTTTTCCCTGGAGAAAGAACATACAATTTTTTTTTTCCTCAAAGAGAGGCCATGCTGAATTTCCATGCAATCTCTGGCTTGAATAGTGAACAAATAATTAAATGATATATGAATTTTTACTGAAATCCCTGCTCTGGCCCCTAACTGTATGTTTTTGCTGAAACACAGGCCAGATTTCTACTTTTTTCAGGATCTGGGGGTAAGACAGAGACAAATTCCAGGGCTACTATATTGCAAACCATATTGCTGCTTGTAGGAGATTCTTGTTAGTAGCTTTAGATGCAGACTCTTGCAAATATTTATAAAAAAATAAAACACATGAAAACATGAAGTCATACCAGCCTCAATTCACAAGATTAATTCGTCCTTCAAGAATAATGATCTATGTGTTAACAGTTAAAGCAGTTAAACATACGAACATGTTCCTCATAATGCCAATACCTGGACTATTCGTTGATCTTCATAATTTGATGATGACTCCATGACAAGATTATATCTGTATATGGATTGTAAAACACTTTATGACAATGAACAGATATAGGAGAAACCTTACTAGAATCAGCTCTATGCATGCTCTTTGGTACTCCCTCAGTAACAAATGAATTTTGAAATGTGTCAGTGAGTTAACTTTTAATCCATCTAACATAATGCCTGCAAATTACATAATTCAAGTGTTTTAATCAAGCTGTCAAGCAAGACGCCTTGACAATGTCAACTACTGTATCAAAACAGTTACCTTTGTCAACCAGACTCCTAATTATGTCAAACAAGACTGTTTTTTTCTTTGATAAGACCTGAATTCCATGAAAATATGATTAAGTAACAAACTTCTTTAATTTGTAATATATTAATTCTAAACTACACAATCTAAAATGAAATATGAAGATGTTCTGTTCTGGTAAGGTCAAAAATGTACTTAAACAATTATTTCCATTTTATTTCTAAATATAAGCTTTTTGAAATAGGCATTTTTCATCTATTTTCATGTCATATGTCATATAAATGTCTTATAGTGCAGTATTTTAGTGGAAGAATGTTCACACTGAACTTTTTTGATCCACTATGACACTCAAGTTCCTAAAAGTGATTAACAGCTGCGAGGTAAGTCATGAGCTGGATAGAACAAGTTTGTGATCAGTTGTTCATGCAGCTTTTGTGGTCTCTCTGAGAGGCTGGTAACAAACCACAGATTATAAACTTCACAGAACACATGTATAATAGACTAGATGATCTCCAGGGGTCCTTTCCAAACTCAACTATTCTGTGCTAACTAGCCTCTTTTATTCTGTTAGCGCTATTTAATGTGCAGTATACCAAGATGCAAGACGCATGTGCGTTAAACAGTCTCTATCAGGCAGCAGAAGCTAAACAGCAAACTGACAGGGATGGACTCAGTGGGCCTACCTTGCAACGGAGCCATCAATTAGAATCATAGAGTGCTTAGGGTTGGAAGGGACCTCGAGAGATCATCTAGTCCAACCGCCCTGCACACGCAGGGTCACCTAGAGCACGTGGCACAGGGCTGCGTCCAAGCGGGTTTGGAAGATCTCCAGAGAAGAAGACTCCACAACCTCTCTGGGCAGCCTGTTCCAGTGCTCTGTCACCCTCACTGTTAAGAAATTTTTCCTTAAGTTCCTGTGGAACTTTTGATGCTTCAGTTTGTGGCCATTACCTCTAGTTCTGTTTCTCCAGGCTGAACAGGCCCAGCTCCCTCAGCCTCTCCTCATAGGGCAGATGTTCCAGGCCCCTGATCATCCTTGTGGCCCTGCGCTGGACTCTCTCCAGCAGCTCCACATCCCTCTTGTACTGTGGGGCCCAGAACTGGACACAATACTCCAGATGTGGCCTCACCAGAGCTGAGTAGAGGGGCAGGATCACCTCTCTTGACCTGCTGGACATGCTCTTCTTAATTCCTACACCTTGCTAGGGGAGGGGAAAGAGGTAACATTTTATAGTGAAGCAGGAAAGTATTTCCAGAATTAAAAAGAGGAGAGATGGGAGAGTACACAGGGAACCGGAGACCCCAAACAAAGGTCAGTAGCCCTTGATGCTAATATACACCATAGACAGAAAGAGCTTAGCAAAGAGAACTCAATCAGATTTACTTTCAGAAACTGAAGATAATATTCAGCAGCTGGAGTCCTCAAGCTTCACATTTGGATACTCACGGATATCAGAGGCTGGGTGCAAGAAAACTATAAAGATTCCAGGTAAGTGAGGGATGTGTGGCCTTTCTTGTATTTTTTTTTCTAGTCTTGCAATGAAAAGTATGACCTCTAGACTGATTTAGTAAGAATATTCCTTATTTTGCCCCTGAAGCCTGTCCAGGGATATGGGAGCAAAGTAGACGAGGGATGCACCAAGAAAGTTACTGAAGTAGGGTACTAAGTCCAGTAGCGTGGACAGGGCCCCTAAATACCGTGTAAACATTTACACAAATATCCAGACATATTTTAGGGACTGATGTGCTGGGACTATTTACTGCCACATCACAACTGTCTGAGCGCTGATTTAGGAGCAGCGTTTCCATCCTTCAGGCATGAACCAGACTTGTGAATAGCGAGGGAAAGACCACACAGTCCCAAGCAAACAAGTGGGACATCAGGCATGGATATAAAGCTGTCAGCACAACACTGACACATTAGCATACAAAAGCATTCTTGCTCTTCTGATCATCTTTCAGACATTTCTCAGCACACAGCGTGGTCCAGTTTCCTTCTGAGTTCAAAAGAAAAACTCTTTTTCTTTCAGCCAGTAAAACTAAAATACTGGTGTGTGATCAAGAAAAGGCTAATTGTTCCTAGATAAAGGAATGTCTGTCCTTATTAATAGGCAACTTGCCTTCATTATCTTTTGGCCTGTTAGGAAACATGCAACCAGATAATTACAAGTGCTGAGGTCCCAAAAAAAGCATTCATGGTTGTGTCTGTCTAGGAATAACGAGCAGTCCCTGGCCCTAGAGTTGGAGGTGATAACCCTGTTTTGCTGGGCTCCTACTTCCAGATCAGTCACTTTCAAAGGCCTGTGAAAAGCTCTGAACAAGCATAAACTTGTTTTGCCCATTCAGGTTTATTAAGAAACTGAAAGAATACCTTGTCCTTGCAAGCTTGATGCCAGGTCTGTTGTGCAGCCAGCATGAGGCTGGTGCAGTACATGAGGCATTGCCACTGTGCTACACACCTTGGACAGTTGTATAGAAATGTGCTTTCCTTTCTCACACTTTATCTACACCAGATTTGTCTTGCCAGGTGATTTGGTAGGGCACAGACCTGGCAATAGCAACAACAGAGTTTGTTGTCCCCTAGGTTTTAATCAAAATAACCCTGTAAGGTATTTTCAAGTTCATAAAGTTCACCATAAGCCAGTGGCTTCAAGACTGTCTAACCCTGTGGTTAACAGCCTTGGGTGGCTATCAGCACTGGCCTAACTTTGAGGGGAATTTGTATGGCTATACAATATCACAGTGTATTTGGAGATGGTTGACAGGGTTGGCAGCAGATATGTTGTCTTTCATCAAGTGTCGATTTCTGCTGGTCTTCTTGCTCTCATGTTGAAACCATGATGCATATACACTTTTTCCTGATACTTGTACATCTTAATTTATATTGACTAAAATGCAATTTTAGCAGATATTTTACAGTTACAGATACATTTCAGTTTAAACCAGAAGAGTCAACAGCTATGGGCTCTTGGTACTCATACAAGGGTTCCTTGACACAGGTAACCAAACCACATAACTAATGCATATGGTGCAGTTTGGTTATCTACCACATTGTGCATTGAGACCGGAAGCTAACGAAGAGGGTTGCCACTTCAGCACAAAGCAGGGGAGCGAGTACAAACTGTATCTCATCTTAAAATAGAGAGCTCTGAAAAGACCCCTATAAGGCATTAGCCACATGCTAATCCTGGATGTCATTGGGTGATTCCTTACTTCCAGACACAAAGTCCCAGAAAAGTCTTACCCCATTAAGGGAGGCCTCTGTTTAAGGCTCCTCCTGCTTAGCAAATCTTTTGTAGTAGGCTTTGTAGGCAAGCCAGGCTAGTGATATTTATCATAGTCATCAAATTCTGCACAAGGTTATATTCTGCTAAACTTCTGTTAGCTTTGGATTTCCTATTCGTGATAAATAAACTTTGCTCCTTTTGAAACAGCTGAAATTGTTGGCTTATATGTGGGGATATTCACTGTCACACATCCCTGCAGATAAATAAACAGCCTGCTGACCCTGAAGGAGATGAAAAAGGCAGCAGTAACTTTGTTTCAGTTACACTGGTCAGAAATTTTCCAGATTAAATTGTTCCTTCAGAAAACATTGATCTGATAAAATAAAAAAAGTTAATGGAGACATGACTTGGTTGCTGGTCACAGTTTTCAATTAAAAAGTAATAATTTTTAGATAGTTATTACATCTAACTTTTTATTTGATGGACCTATATGATTTATGTTGTTATGTGTTTACCTAAAAGGCAAAAAAGGGGAAAAGTTGGAGAAAATATCTTAGGCTAATCAAAATAAGACTTACAGATCTTTCCCAAGTAGAACATGTTTTTAAACATAGAACATATTTAAACATATTCTTGATGTTTCTAAAAGTAAATACCTCTAAAACTTTGTTTTGTCCTAAACATCAATGTTTTGCCTTTTGATGTTGAACAACGTAGGACTATCGTTCTGAAATTTCCTCTGCAATAGAAGCTTTACTTCTGGATTAGTTGCAGTCCACAAAATCCAGGAAGGTGTAGCACAACAGCAACAACAAAAAGTACTCTGCAGAGAAGATGACTTGGACTTTCCTGAGGTCAGAGAAAGTGAGGAGGACAGTGGGTGATGGCTATGAAACTGCTACATGGAACAGCTCATTTCACTGTCTGTCTCGATGGTAAGAGAGCAACCAGAGAACTTCTCTCTCTTCCTGTAAAAAGGAATCTTTGAGAGTTATAAGATCTCCCTCTCAGTACAGAGGGTCTTCCTTTCAGTAATGCCCCACTATCATGGAGTGGCATCTGGAGCATTTCACAGCTCAGTACAACTAGACCAGCAGTCTAGTTTTCTCCTGCTCACTAAGGCATTGAAGGCATCATCTTTTGCCCTTTTTTACAAAGAGCAGAGGTCAGCTGGCAGGAAAATCTGGTATTGGCAGAGTGAGGAATTCTGAAATAATTTCTAGTTTCCTTGGAAAATGACTAGAGACAATGAAACAAGAATATTTAAAGGGAATTTAGATATTCCTTCACTTAGTTCTTTTAGGACTGAGGATCTGTTCATTTGTACTTTAGAGACATGAAGATATCAAATACTCCTACACATGTATGTGCCTGAAATCATTATCTGTCCTTTGGTGCTGGTCTCTCACTGTGTGCAAGCAGTACAAAAATCAAATTCCATGTAAATAAAGAAGAAACAACAGGCTTCTGATTTGCAAGAGCTTTTCCCTTGTAATTGGCCACTGCCAATTTGCTACCCTCACAAGACTGCAGACTCACTTGCAACCACCTCTTCAGCAGACTAGCTCTTTGAAAGTATTTTGTCTCTGCCTTATGACTCGACAGCCATAATTGTGAAGGAACCTGCCCATACTGCAAGAAGAATATAGGTTGACCCTTAGGATAACTGCCAGGCTGAAAATCCCCAAAATATTGCAACTGAACTTACTGCTAGTGCTAAGATGATTTGTTTTAGCAGTCTTTGTTGTCCTGAGCCCTCATCAAAAATTAGACATCCAAAGCGTGCTCATTTCTAGCATCATCCTCTGCTGTGTGAAGAGCATCTCCCTGTTCACTGCACACCGCCTTCCTTTTGTGGACCCAACCTCCTGCTAGCCATGGATAACAAATATTTGCAATTAAAACTCCTATAATGCAGTACACTGCTCCCAGAGAAAAAAGAGCTCACAATTTATGTTTCTGGTTTTTAAAAGGATTTGACGAAGCCATGGTGCTAGTGGTGCTTTGCTCTCGCATTGGTGGGAGAAGAAAGCAGAGAGGAGTGCGAGATTCAAACTTGGTGTTTTGGTGTGGTTTTTTGCTATCCACTTCTTTTTTGTCTTTTATTTATTTTTTCCTCCTTTTCCCACTGCATCTCTGGGGAGAAAGCTCAGATCACAGAGTAGAATGAGCAGCAGGCACCTGACATCCGCCATGACACATCTGAGATTAGGCTGCGGGTGAAACATCTCACAAATGAACCCCATCCCCTCCTGTCATCTGAGGAGATAACAGCCCTTTCCCTTCACAAGGAGGCCGCAGCTTCAGAAATCCTCACCGGACAGATGGGCGGAGGGGCCGGTCTGCCAGGGCCAAGGTGCCTGGAGCCCACGAGTCCCCCAGGCGCAGCGGTGAGAGCTGCTCAGGGTCTGTGCCAACATGGCCGCCCATGAAGGCCACAGCGCCATGCATAGCTTCCTTGCTTGCATTCCTATGCTGTGTGAGTTGCACTCTGGTCTGCATTTTACATAAAAAGTGGAAAAAAAAAAAAAAAAAAGAAAAGAAAAGGCTCCTCATAATATGCGCTGCAAGAATACCAAAAGAAAGGCAGGATAGAAATCCCTCTTTCTGATAATGTAGCAGTCCTCTATTTCTCTCCTTTCGGGGTCCCTCATGAGGATGTTTTGCCTCTTATCACTACTTCCCGTGGTCTTACTGAACCTTTCAGAAAGTATCAACTCAAGGTCAGGATGCTTTCTGCCTTACAAGTCTTCCAGACACCCCAATTTTTCCCAGAATATGTGCTAGATCAGAGTTCAAATCATATTCACACCATTTTCTGTGATTTGGCAAATATCTGTCAAAGGCTTATGGCATTTAATGGTGTTTCAAAACTTATCTATCATCAGGGGTGCAGCTGCCTAGGAAGGACTGAGCTGTCATTTAGGCAGCCAAGGATGGCACTTGGTCAGAGGACACGTTGTGAGGACCTCCTGGCACTATGGGTTTGCAAGGGATTGGCAAAACTGATGGTTGCAGGTGAAATATCTTCCAGGAGCAGAATGAAAGAAATCATGAAAAATATACATTCATTTTTGTATATGTGCTAGCAAAAAGAAAATAATCCATGTATGCATTCACTATATCTCACCCTCTTTCATGACTATGCTTTTAAATTCAGTACTAAGTGCTTTTCAGCCTGTGACTGTGTGTTATGCATTATGCTGTGGCATTAACTGTTGCTTTAGAAATAACAACCTAGGCTAACCACATGAGTAAAACAGGTTTCAGGATATTAGAATTAAATCCACCTAAAGACTCATCTTAAGCTGGTACTCAGATAAAATTTCTCTTATCTGTTATGTATGTGCAAGGCGCAAACATCTGCATATGTAGTTATCCGGACAGTGCACATAAGTAAAAGAAGCTGGAGACAGCAGAGAACATTTGTAAACACTATTTTTTGAAACTACATTTTTGTAAAACAAAAATGGGCCTACAGCCCATAGGCCCTAATCCATCAGAGGATAAAGCACATTGGTAATTCTAAGCATGTGAATAATTGCCATGGCCTCTGCACAGTATTCCTGGGCAACCAGCTGGCTGTGCTTCAGAAATGCATTTAGTAACAAGTTTTACTTCATTTCAGTAGGACTATACATACATGCGCATTCATATTAAATTGCTGCCTTAGGTTCTTCACTACAGCTTTTCTGCTGCTATGATGAGATCCACTACTCTTTTTTCCATGAAAAAATGGACTAGTTCAGACAAAATTGTTGTCAGCAATCAAAAAAGAAAAATGAAAGTGCTGAAGCTGCGAAATTTGCTCAAAAAGGACTCAATGTGGAAGAGAGGAAATGATGACATTAAGCTTTAAGCAGGCAGTACCACTACACTTCCAAGGATGAGGCTTCACAGACATACGGGGCCCACTCATCCTAGCTGCTTTTGTCCTGAGGCTTCAAGTGCTGAAGTGAGCTCTGAGCTTTGCAAGAAGGAAGCCGGGACTTGGCATGCTCAGAAGCAAGGCTCCTGGCTGGCAAAGGCCAGCACTGAGGGTCCCTGCTGTGCCACTTGCGGGAAAGGGAATATTTAAGTGGTGCACAGTCACAACAGCTCCTTTTTAGAGTGACTGCTACAACTATTCTGCCTGGGAGCACAGCCTGTCAACTGCAGGGCTCTAGGATCGCAGAGGCACTGAGAGATGACTTCTTTTACTTTACACATGTATATCATCTTGCATCGCACCTCAGATCTGGGCTCAACAGTCAGACACAAGAGGATAGTTTGCAAGGTCCCTACCACCAGGCTACAGTTTCTTTAGGCCACAGATGTTGGTTATTGCTTTTCAACACCTCCCTGTAACTTTACACACACTGTCTGGGTTTATTTTAAATCGACATATTACAGCATATAGTTTATAGCTGTCCTCAAACCCACTTCCAGGAAAAGATTCTTACCATGTCATCCCACACCACCACCATTTCTCCAGAGTGTCTGTTAAGGTCGTTGTGCCTAAACTCAAGCAAGTAAAAAGTGTATTTTGAAAGAGCCAAACCTCCCTTTATTTTTCCTGTACTGGACTCACTTGGAAAGCCAGACACACTCACTGCAAAACTTATGGCATATTCTCTCACATCCATCTTAGAGACAGAGTAGAAAATATTTGCTGTAGAAATAAATCTTATTCTAGACATAGCACCTAATCTCCTGCCCCATCGCCTCTCTACCGGGTTTTTCAACCTAACTGACCTTCACGGCTTTGGGATGCTGCTCTAATGAGATGAAATGGATATATCTACACTCTTCCTAAAAGCCAAAGGGAAACAGCATGCCCCAGCCAGCCTTCCTCTAGCCCACTCGACAGCCTCACAAGTGGCCTGTAGATCTCCTGTCTCGGCAATGAGGGTACCAGCCTCCCTAATGGCATGCGGAGATGGAGTGATACCTGGGATGCTACCTGACCTGTAGGTTTCTGCACACCTCAGAGTAGGGTTTCTGCATGCTTCAGATATTGACCTCTAGCTGTACATAAAGTCAGCTTTCCACTTGAGTTCTGGATGGACAAGGCATCCTTATCTTGAGATAAGCCTCAAAGTGTAACAGAAGATAAATTCAGGGTTGCTGTGTCTCACAATCTTACCACAAATCACTATGATATTTTCATATCCTGAGAAAAGCATCAGAATCTGAAATTAAAAATAAAGATACCTGCATATCTCTATTTTCCCTCAAAAAGAAGGATGGGAAAAGAGAAGAAAAAAAGCTTTCAGATGTGCCATCAATATGCCTGAAATCTTAAAAACACAGTTTTTAAAAGCAAAAAAAAGGAATGCTTTTATTTTTTTACTCTAGTAATTTTAAAGTAAACTGCATGATTTTGGCATCTCTTAGTCATATTTATGACTTCTTAGGACAGTCGTGCTTATAGATGAGGTGGAACTGAAGAAAAGAAACCCCTGTAAAACAGAAATATGCTGAAAAATAAGATGAGTTGTTTGCCTCATATATCTTGAAATAGCTCATTCATCAAAAACAATGGACTAACTCCCCCACCACTTCCTAATTAGAAGAAATTCTGCTCAAGCAAGCACCTATGTTGCTGCAAAAGATTAGTCCGCTTGAATTCAGCTTGGCCTCAACTTAATAGGATGGGGAAGTGCCACCTACTATAAACCACAAGGATAAAGATATAAGTGGCAAGGCAGTGCTCTCTGCAGTAATACAGGACATTCGATCTTCAGCTCAGAGCAACCATGATCAATGAAACCAGAGAATGGAGATGCTTTGTACAGTGTGTGCATGCATCAGCCCTAGGATCAGAGGAGGCTCCCCAGTAACACTGGCTCTCCAGCTGTCATATATTCCCAGACTGGCGTGAAGTAATGGCAGGCTGAGCATCTGGTTCTCTACATTCATGCTGGGTTTCCATAGCTCTTTTCCATAAACAGTCTGATCTCTATTTCGATAGTGCACATGTATTCTTCTCTGAGACTTCTGTTTCCATCTCTG
>NW_010587925.1:1612-71245 GCF_000705375.1 Tinamus guttatus
TATAAAACAATTTTTATATATTTATATATATTTTATATATAAAAGTATATGCAATATACTTGTATAATATAAATATATATTTATATATTTATATAAGAAATATAGCATATTTATATATTTAAACACTTTTAAGTTATTTTAAACAGTTTTTTAAAAATATATAATTTATCATTATAAGCAGAGTAATTCCAGCATCTTGTAAGAGCATGTCAGATATTCAAATGTGTTTAAATGCAGCACATCGAAGTTGCTATTTATTTTATGCTGTTATTACACAGAACTGCAAAGCACTGAGCTTTATTGCAGAAGTAGGTGAAGACTAGGTTAAAGCTGTGGAATTACCCAAACAGAAGTTCAGTTGAATAGACAAAATTTCCAAAATTTTTGCAGAGACATAAAGAATATGCAGTCTGAGGTGATGATCAAAGTGCTGTTAAGATTCATCTTGTTTCTACCATACTTCCACAAAAAGTAACTGATCCTTAGACTGTCTTAGGATGGTCATGGTTGACATCTCTTTCCTGAACACGTCATTGTGAAACACTCTATCCTGTCAGCTACGAAATCCTGTCCCCAGCTCAATTAATTTGTTTTATTAAACATTGTTTAATTTATAGCAATATATTTTGCTTTTGCAGCTTTTATCAACTAGATGGCTGACTTCCAATGAAGGAGACAGTGACCGATTTTTTTTTTTTCACTTGAAGGACACTTAAGTGTTTGAGATAATGATTTTGAAAGCATCCTGAAAGCATCCTATCATGTGAAAAAATATTTCTCCATGTGCTGCTTTCAGGTATGAGATTAGCAAACATATTCCAGATTTTTGTTTTGAAATTCATTAATAAGCATCTTGCTAGATATCTCATCAAAGATAGATGTAAGATACCGAAAGAAATTCTTAAAAGAAGGGCAATCTTATCATCTTTTAAAACATAAATTGTACAACTACATATACAATTTCTCCAATTACATAAAACAAGTTTTTTTGCAAGTTGGTTTCCATCTGGAGATGAATAATTCCAAAGGTCTTATTTCCAAAGCTGCATTATACTCCTGAAACTTGCTCTTTATAAGCTGGAATTTAGTATTAGTAAATTGGACCCTTGTAGATTTATAACTTAATCAGTATTATTTTAAAAGGAAAATGTATTAAGTATTTCACATTAAATAATAGCATATGACAACTATTAGAAACTATATTAAAGACTAGCATAAGATTATAAAAAGTAATTTAGCATATAGTATCAAATATAAATACGGCAGACTGTAAGTCAATTTTTAGCCAATTGACCAATTTTTTTGGTCAAGTAGAAATTAGATGATCAGAAATTTACACAAGTCTCATTTAGAGACTTTGGATTTTTCAGCAGCAAAAATTTCTGAGGATGCTAATTCAGTGCTAATTTAACAGAAAATATAATATTTATTTAATTCAGATTAAGACAGGTTTATTAACTGAGATAATAAAATAGGGATCTGACACCCTGAGAATATATATATATATATATTTTGTCTCCTGCATTGTTCTTTCTGAAGTCCCATGTGCTATACCTCAGGGTATATCAAGGTCTTATTCATTTATCCTCAGTATTATATAATTAAATTTTTAAATAAATTGTTTTATTCTATTACCAAGAAAGCCTTAGTGAAGGTTCCTTACACTCCTGTGATTTCTAAGAAAATACCTGAAATTCAAGATAGGCTTCCATTTTTACCTCCTCTTCTCTGTCTCTTCTCTGCATTTTTAAATTAGTATCAGAAAATTTAGAAAGAATTCAATCATTTCAAGTCAACGTTCAAAGTAAATTGAACAACTGTACATTTATCTAAAACATTTCTGAATTACCCAGCCTCCTGCAAAACTGAGCATCAGAGAAAGAGTTTTAAACTTTTGTCTCTTTTCTTGCACTTCTTCCATGTCTGCCTAGGACCATACTTGTATTCTTGTATTTCTGCACTTAGGCCAAATCTTCTTTGCTAGGAAGAAAAGAAACTACTATGGGAAAACTGGTTAACTACTAAAGGGTGTTCTGAATGATCCTTGGAAGTATTCGATATTACTCTCTGTCTGATACTACTAGACTAAGTCTGGTTCAATGTGTCATTTCCTAAATTCAGTTGATAGACAACTATACATCATACATACTAAACTCTTTTCACTATCCTGAAAATATCTTGGTTTTGGTTTTGTATTGCAGTTGTTGTTTTGCTGGTTTGCCAAAGACCAAAAAAAAAAAAAAAAAAACCTCAAAAATAACTCAAAAATGATTCAGAGATAAACAGTTTTAGTAATGCCTAAAGAACATTAATGGCATTTATCTGAGCACTTATTTTTTTTTTAAGCAGGTGTGTCAATAGTATTAGGAGAGAGAACTACTTGAAAAAAATATACATATGGACAGATAGAGATGGTATAGATCTATAGTGCCTCCGTATAAGTTTAGTGTTAGCCCCAGGAGGGCAACGTCCTCAAAAGAGTCAATAAAGGGCAGCTGATCCAGAGAGCTTGTTTGGATCCTCCCACCACCCCCCCAAAAAGCTGTTTTCATCTTCTACAGTGTTACTGATTGTAAAGGGAGTCTCAGGAGGTAGCCCTCACTGATGCCTTTATTGGAATCATGATCTGTAACTGCAAAAAACATTATGTACCGCTTCACTTTTTCAATCAAACTGTTCAACTTGACAGTTTGATCTGCATTCTGATATGCATTACTGCATCCAGAGGCGCATTATAAATTTTCAGGATTGAATGTTATTTTGTTGTCTCCTCTAGAAAGCACTAAGATAATAAGATACTTATTGAACTCGAACTGCTTTCTATTATTTAGTATATATTAGCAGATTAAATCACTAAATGTGTTTTTTCCAGAATTTTATCTGTCAATTATAGCAAACCTCTACTTCACTTAAAATGCTGCTATATGCATAGTAGGGAATTTGTCTATATAAATTATATATGACAAGGAAAGCATATCTGCTTTTTATTCATTTTTTTTAAGTATTTTTATATAATTCTTAATTCACACATTAATTGGGGCTAAGTATATTCACAGCTTTGCAACAGGTAGTCAGTCATTTTATTTAAATTAATTTTATTATTCTGGAAAATACCAGAACTGCTATTGCTTAGCAACATTTATCACAAGGTTATTGTGATCTTGTATTGTTATTACTAAAGAGACTAACAGGGGAAAAGTTCTCTGGATAGTGAAATTCTCATTTCCCAAACAGGGACTGTAAGTTTTCAAACTGCATCTTTGCATGCTATTTTCAAATAACCTTTTAGGTACTCCATGGAAATGGAGACAGTATTTTGACAAATACTTGCTCGCGGTGCAATGAAAACCAGAATTTTAAATTCACCTATCTGAATTTATCACTTATCAAGCTGGATTTAATTTTCTCATTAAAATAGATGTGATCAGCATACTAGGATTATATTTCAAAGATGTAAAATAAGGCAGAATATATTCAATCCAATTAATTTACAACCTTATAACAAAGAAACCTATAGTACTGATTGTAAAGTATTTTCTATGGCAACCTCTTTTGCAAATTACTAAAATTGTCATGATCATGGAAAAAAATGTAATTATGTTTTTAACTGCTTGCTTTTTTGAGGTCATGTCCCTTCCTCTCCCTCCTAGATTCTTTCTTTGCTTCCTGTTCATCATCATAAATAATATATATAATAATACATAATATAAAATCCTAATATCTTTGCATTTGATACCAGCAATTGATCCCAGCCCTTGTCCTTTCTCTCACCAGCTTGTTCCCAAAACACTTCTGCTTTTCATATGCTGGAAAAGTACCTCTCTTTCAAAAGCTACAATCCTATAACCTCTGAATCTTCGTAGTTTCATTCTACCTGGGCTGCTAACAACTTACTGTCTAACAACATATTTTATTTTTCTCACTGTTTCTTCCTTCAGGTTATCCATATTTTATTTAATTCAACATAATTTGATCTCAGCCTTGCCTTTTAACCTCCACAGGTGATCTTTGTTATGCCAAATGATCTGTGCTGTATGCTACTCTATCCACGGTTTGGATCTTGTTATGGCTTTTTACTTTGTCACAGGCTATAGAAGTTCCTTGATTTCTTCCCTTATTTTTTCTATCTATCTGCTTCATTTTTTTTTCTTTCAGAAATAAAGTAGGAGGAATTCTCCTTTTTACCTTTTAGTGTTTTTAGCCTTTTGTGTGTGTGTGTTTGTGTGTGTGTCTCTTTCCTCTTTAGCTTGTAATCCAAAGTGAAAGAAATAGTCTTTCTCTAAATGCTTTTTTATGCTGTTTGGCAAAGTTGATCTTGAGACTTAATTAGTTCTTATTAAGGCTTATCATTTGGCAAGTGCTCAATTGCTATGTCATGTTATAAACAAGCCCTGGATACTTCTTGAGAAAAGGAGCCTTTACCCTGCTACAAATGCTAGGCATTGTAAAAGCACATGCCAATAGGTTGCATTTGTGTACTAATTTGGAGCGGCTTTAGCTAGCACCTTTATCACTAGCTTGAGAGTTTGGTGCCCAGAATCCTACGTTCCCTAGAGTGGGGATTAGTTATACAAAATAGTGGTATTTTTTTTTCTCAATTTTTGATTTCTTTTTTATTTTACAGATCTTTCAGGTTTAGCTACAGCTTAAGGTAGACAATAGAGGACTGACTGCCCTAAAACCACTCTTTTCATGTGCCTATTATCTTTTAGGAGTGCCAGCTCCTTTTATTAGATCTTTAAGAATGATAGACTCTAGTAAATGACATGGAAGCAGCTTATGAGTCCAGCTTGACATATCAGAAGCGTTCTTCTGTTCTACTGATCATGGGTATGGCTCTTCTGCCATTCATGACTGATGGCTCCTTCTGGTTCCGAAGCTTAGTGGGCAGCAGACGGCTCAGTGGTTCAAAGACACGAGGTCTAACCTTCTCAACATGCATTATCTGGCAAGTCTCTGCAGTTCTATTGAGTTTTGAATTAGCAGGTGAAGACCAACTCTTGACTCTCCACCATACAGACCAGTGCTGCATACTGGAGTGGGCCTTGCAAACCAGGTGCCAGTGACACTCATGGCGACAAAACTGAAGGGGTCTGGGCAGTAGGGTAGGTGATACCTCATTATTCTGCATAGCCAATACTGCGGGATCACATCAGTCTCTATAAGTTTCTGAGCGAGGCAACAGATGTTGAGTATTGGTGCAGTATTGGTGTCCCTAACCAGGGAGCTTCTCAGATTTGATAGCCTACGACAGTGACCAGATATCAGTGAACAGTATTTTGTCAACTTTCTCAGAGACAGCTTTTCTTTCTATCTGCCTGTGAATTCTTTTCTCCTTGGTCTGCAAGGGTGTCTGTTCAGTCACAGGCACGAAGACATTTTTAATCAGTAGTATCTTGCAACTGAGAAGCAGTAACTGTTGGATCAGAAAGGCTGCTTCCACATAGAGAATTAAATTTCTGCTTCTCTATACTGAGTTTCTTTGTCCCTACAAAGCTCAGATTCCCAATAAACAGATATTGCTTGGTAAATAACTTCATAAGCTTCATTTGAAAGGTGGGCAGTCATTTTTTTAGGAGCTGCTGCTATTGTCTCTTGCCTCCCATTGAGTTGCTAATTCACAGGGAACAGGGAATTATCAGCTTTCTTGTTGAGTTTCAACCAACAACTGGAAATCAACAGACACGTACTTAAGCTGGAGACACTTGTTCTAGACTCTCTACACCTTCTGAGCTCAGGTGGAACCATCTGTTAACCCCATTTTCTGCTGAGCCAGATTCACAAGCTGTTTTTTACCCTCTACTTCAGTACAGATCATTTTAGTTTTGGCATGTGAATAGTCTATTACACTATAGACTCTAATTTGCTTAAGAGTACTTACTTGTTTTGTATTAGACTGTGAAAGTGCATTTTACCTTCCCTAGGCAAAGTTACTTTGTATGCAGCCATCTGCTGAAGAAAGTGGCATGACTCATAGTTGAAATTCAGCTAATAAGAGGCCATCACATAAAAAGGCAGGAATATATTCTCTGAGTAGTGGTGCATCCTTAGAGAATGTTGAGCTTCATTCAGAATCCTGTCTAGGGTAAGAGGCATGGGTAGATAAAAGAAAGCATTAGGGAGAGAAATTCAGACTATCCTGAAAAGTAGATCTTCAATTTGTTGTATGCATGAGGGAATTCACCGTCTAGGGCATTGCTGATGCTGATAGTTATGAAAGATCTGATATTTTTCCCATATAGTTACACATTAAAAAAGAAATAATAACTTTGTGCTCTTTACTTTCCTGCTATTTGAACTCAAAATGTTGAATTTCAAGATAGAGAACTATAGAATTCAAGAGGAAGCATAAAACAAACCATTGAGATCCAGCAGGTTTGCCTAGAAAGGCTAGTTCTTGTTAAAGCAGAGCATATAGAGAAAGGGTTTGCTTTGTTTTATTTTGTATGTTTTTTCTTTTTTTTTCATACAAAAGCCAGAAACGCTAAAAGAGAAAGATCGAAGTACAGCTTTTCATTGGTCCCAAACATGTAAAAGAAGCCTACAGCATGTGGAAACTGATGCAGATTACTAAACAAAAACACAAAAGTCCATCATGAGCATGTAGAAACAAAATAAAAAGCCCAAACATAAATTAAGGTGCATCTGTTTTTTCCATTAAGTAGCAAGAAATGCAAATATAACAACAAAAGGAGCCAGATGCAAAAAAGAAAAAAAAAATAAAAGAAAGAGGTGGTCTCTTATTCAGTAGAGAAAGGAGGCTATGAACAAATGATATCAAGAAGGCCAAATTAAGTGACACATTTTTTCATCATAGGTAGCTGATACATTTAATATCAGTATTGTAGAGGTAAGACTCTCATCTTGCAATAGGTTAGAAAGATTATGTAGGCAGAAATAAACCGCTACAAAAAAGTATGGAATGGAAAAGAGTATGAGCAAGTACTAATTCTGCTGAACAGGAACAAAAAGCTTTAGACTGGCAAGCTAGCAGACAAGGAGGCATTGCAACAGCTTTTAAACACATGAAAGAGTTACAAAGAAGAAATCTGAGACTAATAAAATAAATATCTGTATTTTTCTACTGCAGTAAGAGAAATTGAGCTTAGATATTAGGAAAACCTATTAAGAACTGAGGATGAAAAATACCATCAGATAGATGATTTAAGAAATCTATGGGATTACCAATGTTGAAGTCAGAAGACTTTAAAAATAAGAAAGACAATCTTCTGCAATAAGTGATATAAATATGCTGGGTGCTGACTCAGGATAGGGTATCGTAGGCCTGTGACTACATGATTTTGATTTATAGTGGCACAAAAGATATGAGGAATTCTTCAGCTGTGCTCAATAACTATTTGAAATGCCATGGTCAGACTCAATGTTTAGTTGTTCCTCTGGTCTTGGCATTCATATACAACTACTACATACTGGCATTAATAGTTTGAATATGATAAAATAAGATGGCCAGAATTGAAATGCTATCATAGTTGTTCCTCTCTAAAGACTTCACATTTATCAAATATCTGGACCTTGGTTTGCTCCCAGATACTGACAGCACAGCTTATAGCTCAAGTATTCTACAACATTTTAGCCAGTACTTCTATTTCCAGAGTTACCTAATTCACAGATAATACAGAGCTTTAGCAGTGCATAACAAAACCTAAGTGATACATACTTCACCTTTGTTACACCTACCTTGTTACAACTAAAAAGTGATTCAAACAATGACCATAACGACCTTGATCTCGTGTTCCTAAGTGCAGCACAAGAATAAAGAAAGAAAAAAACAGTTGTACTTTATTAAAAAAAATAGAGAAAACAAATAAACAAAGACCCCCACCCCTCCCAAACTACTTTTTAATCTAGGGGAAGTGAAAAAAACTTTGTGGATATCATGTAAGAACAAAAATCCCTTACTGCAGATGGAACAGTTAGGAATTGCATAAGGCTTTGTATTTATCTTCTGCATGGGGAAGAATAAAATAGCTGCATCAGGGATTTTTTTAGTGTTTCAACACTGTAAGTTTTCCATCTTAACATTAACTATAAAAAATATATTGTCTTTCCTGAGAGTTTGCTCAGTGAAAGCCCCAAGAGCTAACTTTTCTTTACTCTTGCTTCCTTCATAATAACACTTGATTCATGTTATTTTAAAATACATAACTGAGCTGCACAGCATAAGCAAAACTACTTTAGAAAAGATTCTACCATTGGGAATCAACTCCAGCTTTGCCTTTCTCTTAGTAATTCATATATTTTATGAACAGAAAGTTGTTTGTGGAGTCTGTATGCATATCAGAAAGACTAACATTCCTTAAAGCTATTCCTCCAACTGGCATTTCTCATTCTGCCTCTTCTTTTTCTGTTGATATTACACCTTATGTGCAATGGCTATTCCATTGTGACCATGGCCTCTAGATAAAAGATGAATACACCAAGCATTTTGAAGAGATGGAGGGGATTGAAAAAAAAAAAAAAGGAAAAGAAAAGAAAAAAAACTTAATCCAAAGGAGTACTAAGTAGCAATATAAAATTAACCCAGTTGGAAAGTTTCAGTTTATTTGTTACAGTCTAAAAAGAGTAAGCCCAAGGCACACATTTTTAATTTATAAAATTCTTTCTGGCAGAGAGAGACAGTCAACATTTGCCTCCTGACACCAAGCAATCTCAGGTGTTCTACACCTTTCAAACTACAGTTGCAGTGTTGCCTGTGTATGCTGTCTGCCTGGGGCTTGGAAATATCTGAGAGGATTTGGTATCCTCTAGAGGTGAGCTAGCACATCAAGTTAACTGAAAGGTTTCATTATTTAATTGTGCCTGACTTGCCTTTGCTCAATTGCTTCCTATGCCTGCAGACTTCTCTTTAGTTCTCCAATGCTGATAGATATCTATCTATGGCTTTTAAAATCTATATTGTAACCAGAAAGAATACCATTTAATGATTACTTCTTGGTATAGAATATTCCTCAATGGTAAGAAATGGTATATTATAGAGATGCTACAGCATTTTTTTTTCTCCCAAAAGTGGGGAGAATGGCAAGAAGAGCTTCTCATCACATAGAAATTTCTTATTCAGAAAGGCTACGTTGATGTACAAGGAAGAATTGCTCTGCTATCTGTCGGGGAACATGGCCATAAAAAGGGCTGCCACAGAAATGCGCAGAGTGTTTAGTGAGTGACTTAGGTATCAAATACACATGTTCTGGTCTGAATACAGTAGAAATACAAGTTCAGATTTGTTTCTTTTTGAGTGCCAAGTCAACGTGAAAATAAAACCACATACTTCCTCCCTCCCAGAAGCCATACACAGTAAAATAAGCTGAGTATTTGTTTGTTGTCTAATGATCTGGTATAGTGAAGTATGGATTAGCCTCAAATACAGTTGTCTTCAGCTGGGCAGCTCATGAGATTCACATGGCTAAAGCACACCAGCATCTGTACCCAGCAGCAGACAAGTGACATGTTCAGCATCATGTGTCTAGCTAGCTTTGGTTATTGCATGGATATACTGTCACCGACAGCAGGAGCTAAGTATGCTGGTCATCAGCAACAATAGGACTAGAAGGAACCAGACCAGCTTGCTGTGCTCCCAAATTCAAACAACAAGTGATCATCAAAGGGATTTTTAAACATGTGTTGAGTTGCTTATTTTACATTCTGCCCTTCTTTCTAGGAGCTAGTTTTTCTTAAAGAAAAACAAAAGCAAAAAAGCTAAAAAGAGTTAAAGGTATAATAGTTATAAAACAGGCTTTTGAGATTTACCATGCTTCAATGCAGAAAGGTAGATTAGAACTAACATATTCCATATTTGGCAGAACTATCTATACTAAACTTAAACCATTTTCTAGTTGAAGCTGACTTGGACCCCTTCATTGTGCTGCAACAGATTTGGATCACAATAGGCAACTTTTATTTGAGGTACCACAGCTGTGGTGGTATGAGCATTTAAGCAGAGGCATTAACATGTTCCGTAGTTTCTATTCAGGAAATATGCTGAACAAACACATCATAAACCTCAATACAAATGTTAGTTGCATCTCAGCCTTAGTCAGTAAATTCAGCTGAGCTGAAATTATAACATCTAACTAACAAGAGTTTCTGTAGTAGCAATTTCTTTTTTTTTTCTCTTCTTTGTTTTGTTTTCATTCTCCTTCACTCAGGAGATGGCTGCTATTTAATCCCTGCTTTCCTTCTATGTCATTTGCTCAATTTCCAACTAAGAGCACTGAGAACAGAATGCAGCTACTACCAACAAGTATGTTTTTCTTAAACTCCAGTGCTAGACACAACATGCCAAATTTCCACTCCCTATGTGGAAACAACAAGAGGTAATTTCTATTGCAGTTCAAAGAATGTTCATAAAGCTGTTTCCTCTATAGCATTACATGTGTAGTTGATGCAGTTCAATAACTTAAACAGACAAATTAGGGAGAGGAGAAGAGAAAATAAATAATAATAATAATAATAATAATAAAGTACAATGCCTGCAATCTGCTTAGTGTACTTTAGACATCTATTGCTGGTGTTCTGATTCATGCTCTGGAGGCTCTGACCCTTTCCATTAACTATATAGTGAATGGAACTGTCTGATTTCAGCAGCTAACTTACACCTTGGTGCCTGCAGGGCTTGATAGATGAACTGCTAAACACTGGAACAATCATGGACCATTCCAGGTATATTTAACACAGTGCCAAAGAAAATAAACTCCCTGCTATGTGATGTGACATGTCCCTGATATATTTTCAAACGGAAAAGTCAGTTTTAAGATAATTGATAAATGAAGATAATAATTTAAAGGCATAGATTTCTGCTACAGAAGCAACATGAGGAAAATCTGTTAGAAACACACACACATAAAAACTCACTTAGAAATTCTGTGTCATCACCCTGTTTCTACAGGTTTTATTGCAGTATCTCATGCTAGCTTTTCTAGTCAAGAAATGCTGCTTGACATGTGTGGCTGTTGTTAGAAATGGAGAGCAATGGGAGCTCACATCACTGGAAAATTGCTGCGCACGCTTCTGCTTCCACAGAAGAAGTGCTGGTGCTTTGCGGCTGTGGCTGTGTTGGATGTGTTCGTGTTCACCATGACTACCATCCATAGGTCCCCAGAGGCCCTGCAGCAACTGAAAGCTCTCAGACTAGCCTTCCAGTTCCTTTACTCTGTTATGTTCACTACCAACTGAGCTGTAAAGTTTTAAAGGGGACAGATGACTTCTGACTTGAGGGTTGAAGAGGAGACAGGAACATCAAAAGCTTGTAGAAAGCTTCCACCTTGATAATCTGAACAGCCACACCTAAGTGGGACCTTATATAGACAGCTTTCATATGGGTCATAGGATATCATATAAGGGGGCAAAATGGTAAAAGAATGTTCAGCCAAACACCATCTTCTTTCCATATTAAACTATTCATACAGACAAGTTTTTCTTCAAGCCACTGCTAATCCCAGTCTCATAATGTGTTGTGTTACAAGTAGAGTTCCCTGAATTAAAATGGCTCCGTTCCCAAGCCTCTCTCCCCTTCTCTAACCCTTAAAGGAGCTTGGTTTTGGGGAGAACTTTGTGAAAGAACCTTTCCCTTCTAGAGCATCCTAAACTTAAATTGGTATACAGTTATATGCAATGACAATGTTATAAAAGTAAAATTATTCTTGCATTATAACAACTATCTTTTCTGCAATGCCAGCATTATTTGGAGAAATACAAGGCCTGAGATGTGTGCTCTTACTCCCATGAAATATGCAAATAACAAAAGCAAAAAAACAGGGAGTCTTATATACCCACTCAATTAGCTTAAAAAACAATTACTAAGCATAACTAGATTTCCTCCTCTATACACACTCTGCTTTTTAAATCTCAGCTTTTTTAGAAATAATTTTGAAGTAGATGTGTGTAGGAGTAAAATAAGTTGCTATTTGACTGTATATGCTTACACATACTGGAAAATTACCCAGGTTACTGACCTGCTAATTATGAGAGAAAATTTAATTCATGCATTTGAAATACAAATTCATTTCCCTAAAGTGATCTGCTGGGGTTTAGGCCCATTATAGTTGTCCTCACTCTCACAAAATGATGGCAAACATAAGAAGAATTAAAAATAACAGACAAGGAAAGCAGTAAAAATTCTCTATCATTCTCTATCAAATTATTAATAACTCTCTGCCTTCTCCTGTCTCTTCTCCTTGCCTGTCTCTTCAGTGAATCTGTTCACCAGCGGTTATTTCTGTAGTAATTCTAGTGAAGGCAGAAGTTAGTTACAAAATCACCTATAGCTCATGCACTAGCACAAAGAAGAATACTATCTAATTACCATTACTTCTATCAGAATTGCAGAACAAGATTGTAAAGTTTCTGCAATAAGATTCAGATTTTCCAGTATATATATCCCACTGCCCTTGTTATGTATATCCTGGTATTGTAATACCTTCAGAGTTAAGAGAAACGCACAAGTCCTCATTCTTACTTATTTTGTTATAACAGAGAAAAGAAGGAAACTCAAGTACAGTAGCAGTGTGAAACAGCTGTCAATGATGAAAAAATGATGTCTTAGAGGAAAACCTATGGATACGCTCAGATGCATCTGTCTTTCTCGTGTCTATAATGAACATCTTTTACAAAATGCAGTGCCTATAGAAGTTACTGGTAGAAAGTAACATATGTTTAACGTGCTTCAAAATTTCAGTACATATTTGTATGGATAAGATCATCCAGCATTAGAATGGAATTTTTTTCCACAGTAGTGAAAGAAAAAGAAACACCTTCTCTCCACAACCAAACAAAACAGCAGATCTGCAGAACATCAAGTTTTAAATGCCACTTCATAAATCTAACTCTCATGTGTTAGAATTCAAGAAAGACTTTTCTAGAAGAAAGATAGTCTCTAACAATCAATTTAAAGGAACAAAAAATAAGTGAAGAATAGGAGATAAAGGAAGCAATACTAATGGCCAAGTACGTAATGGTTCAGGAATGAATTTCTCTGATAGGTGAATACTTGAGGAATACTGTTGGAGGAGGGAGGAAATAGAGTGGGAAGGAATCTATCAAATTTAAAATTTTGAAATAAGGACAGTTAGAACTGAATTGGAAGAAACTTGCTTTGGATTTGATAAAAGACATGGAATAGAAAGAGCTATAAAAATCAAAAGGAGCACCTCCTTTTTATTTAAAAAATCAATTTTATTGTGAATTGATACTTCACAGAAAATTAAATTTGAATGACTTGAAAAAATGCAGACTTTTGTACTTGTTCTGGCAATCTTGCTGAGCAGAAATATTAAACATTGCACTACACCTGGAGTTTGCATATGACATGTTATGACACCTAGAAATATTCAGAAAGGACCAAAAAAGATTTATATGCAATTTGTTTTCTAAAGTAGCTTTGTCTACCTAGGCAATTTTGAGTTTGTTTTGCTTTGTTTTGTTTTAGTTCCTTCCTTTTGCTTTTTCCTGGCTTTATTTGTGAATAAAAGCACAGATACCACGATGAATCTGACCACCATACTGTCATTTCTACCTATATTTGCAACAGTGATAAACTCTGAATATATGTCCTCAGACATGGAAAAAAAAATGCTAGTAAACTTCTGGATTGTGTTAGCCTATTCTGTATTTCTTAAATTATTTCAGCTCTAATTAGTAACAAATTGCTTTTCTAAGTATGCATCCCGATTAGAGTCATAAGGTCAATCATACTACTGCTGGCAGAGCTGCACTAGCCTTTACCTGGTACTGGGAGGAAACTGTTCAAGAGGCTGACACGGATAATCACAAATACCTACCTAGTTTCTCAAGTAGATTTTAACTTCTGTGTTCTATAATATATGTTGACATGCTGCCACACCTATCAACGCCCAAATCACTTTTTGTTAAACTAGTTTGGGCCTCTCACCCTTGTATGCCATAATCATTATTACAGATATAGCATAGATATACAAAGTCAAGCAGACAAATTTCTGCAAAATATTACCCTATCTTTCAGACAAGTTTGTAGTATGAATGTTCATGCCAGTGCAATGACACAAATTTGGTCCACATGACTTTCAGTCCTTTCTAAAAATGGCCTGAACAGTTTTAACTTGAATGCTATTGTATTGGGTCAACACCTTTTAAGGGATGCTTACATCTCTTAAAAAGAAAAACAACAACAACAAACAAGAAACTAAGAAGCTGTTTCACTAAGCCAATGAATCACAGCCTGATTTCCGATGGCACCATGCATGTCAGTTGGACAGAAGACAGTCTTGACAGAACATAGTTTACATAGTTTGATTTCAGTCTCTTGAGCAGATATAACATTATTTTCCTTTGCAAGTAAAACATATTTGCAATTTAGCAATTGCAATGCTCAAAGAGTAGTAAATTCTAAGGGATTTTTGAGGCTCTGAAAATTTTATTTGCATGGTATTTCCCTCTCTACTTACAAGGTACAAAATCTAATGCCTTTATGGAGATAATCCCCAATAGATTTGCAAAATCAAAACATTTTGCAGAACCTTATCTTTGCCACAACCTGGTATATGAAAAAAATATAGACAGTAAAACCACAGTAAAAATAATTGAAAAAAAAAATACTCAGCATATGTCACAAAATACTTCAAGTGGCAGCTCTGTAGCTGAAAACAGTTTGCAAATAAGTCATTTGCTTTATAAAGGTCTGCCAAAAAGAGATATAACTCAGCTAAAGTTTGACAACTACCTCCATTTTTATCTTTTAAAACACAACAAGGTTTATATTTTGCTTATGCGCAGAAAGTAAATACCATAAACACATTATTTTATATTTCCCTCCCCTTTGGATCCAAAGGTAGAAAGTCTTTCAGCATAAACTTTTCCACTAATGCTTGGAGGGAAGCAAAAGTTAGCTTCCAGATAGAGAATGCCTATAATATGTCCTGAGTCAGGATCTTTCCACAGTAATATCAGCATATAATTTTCAGTTGTGTTTCCTCAGATATTGTGAGGAGCAAATGATTCATTTTTAAATTACTCTGCCTGAAAAGTGAGAATGATTCTGCCCTTGCCGGTCTTTTTAAGTCTGCTGAATTCAAGTCATGTCAGATACTGATCATAACACCCATACTGACGGATATTTAAATGTTACTGCAAGACGAAAATAAAATAAGACATCTAAGGTGCTACATTGAGACAAGAATAAAATAACACATGGGCAAATTAGTGTGGAATAAGATCTCATCTACTCTTGGCCCATTTCTAAACTGAAATCACATTCAGTGATTTAAAATAATAAAATGCTTGCATGCATTTGGTATCCTTTGCTTTCCAGATGCAGAAGAATTGAAACACTGCAAAGAAACAGCTTCCTTTTGTGGGGTTTCTGTAAGGGAGCAGTTCTCTTCCCTGAACACTGAGGAAAACTAATCAGAATGACCAACCTGGTTAGTTTAATGCTATTAAACACCTGATTTGGAAATTTTGGAAGCTAACGAGGATAAATTAAATTAAAGTCTCCTTAATCTTAAATGAGCATGCACATAAACATTTAGTGCAGTTAAGTAATCAATTTTAAACTCACCCACTAACTTCATTTATATTGATTTTACTGAATGTCCCTCTCATAAATCCTAGTGGAGAATGTGATCTTTTGATATTTCCAGCTTGTAGTGACACAAAAGGTCCAGGTAAAAACCTTGATGGATGTTCTGTGGAATAAAATCTAAGTTTCAAGCTTCTGAAGGTCAATCCTTCTTATCATAAAATATTTTTTTTTTAAAAAATCTGTAATTCTGTAAGAAATAAATCATCTGAACTCATGATTCTTTCTATTTTTTTTCCCCACATATCAAGATCCATTTTCCTTTAAACCCAAAGAAAGTCACTCATGGAATTTTATAATAGAGGTCCCGAACATTTACCACACCCTTGAATTCTGTGGGCTACACATCACTGGGAATGACGCTGTGAGCATTAGGAATTTTTATTCTCAACAGACCAACTTTTGCAGAAATATTCCTTTACACGTCATAACATTTTCAGTCCGAGGTAATTCTCCTCTGTATGATTTCTCACATGCACTTTTCCCACTTCTGAAAGATGGATATTTCAGTTGGATACTTTCACATAACAATAATAAATATTAATTGCTGGTTATGCTTTTTTTTCATATGGGACACAATATTTTAATAACTAAGCTGGGAGCTTGGAGGTGTGTGATGGCAAGCTGCCAACTGATTTATGACTGAAGTCATTAAAATAGATGTTTTTTCTAGGTTTTGTAAACATTCTCTAATTCAACCATTTCAATATACGAATGGAAGAATGAAGTATGTATATATATACCTAGGAGTGAGATCAAGAACACATAAAATTAAATGCCTCTGTTTTACAAGTCCTTGCATCTGTTGTAGATCTCTGTTTATTTTAAGGAAGAAAAAATGTGTTAATATCCAAACATCAGAGATGATGTTCAAGTTCAAATTTATACTACTACTAAGGAACTGTTTGAAGAATTAGAGAAATTTTAAGCAAATGCTCTGAATACAGTGTAAACTTAGTGAAATTTTTCTTGAGAATAGAAATGCTTCATGTGAATCTAAAAGGGATTTGAGTTCTCACTGGTCTTACAGTAGGAGGATGTAAGAATCAGGAATTATGAAGGCTTGAATAAATGATGGTTGAGGATGGTGATCTTTTCAGGATTTTATATTTATGAACATTTCAGCAGAAAACACTTCAGTTTAAAGAGAAGAGTTTATATCAGTTTAGTTTTAGTTTACTAGTAAGGGCGAAGGTCTCCAAACATTAAAGTAGTGGATAATAAAAAAGGGCTTTCTGCAACTACAGTAGTGTTCAAAAATAGTAATAGTTGTTATGAATTCATAGTCCCTGTGTTCCAAGTATATGAAATATGAATTTTATGTAGCAGAACAGTATTCACCTGAGCGGTATATAATCAACTTTAGTATCTGCCATAAACTTTGTATGAAATTGCAGTGCTTTAAAAAAAAAAGTAAAATAATATATGAGCACTCTGCAACTTTTCCAAAACTACTGAAAAAATTAGCTCCTGAAGAAACCTCAGAAAACTCTCTCTTAGAGAGCTCTCCCTAGCTTTGACTGCAGAAAATGTATCAAATATGAAGTATTGAAAAGTCTAATGCTTAAATGCTTAAGCTTGTGCTTAAGCTTGTCCTCCCCCTTCCTCTGGATTCACTAACATTGCGTGCATCATTACTTCACCCGACAGAACAAAATCTGAACCAGTCAAGGCCATATAAACATAATCACACAATATTTTTTGAATTTCTTGCAGCACCTGATGCACTAGTTATGTTGACTGTCCCAACAGATGGGCCAGTAGGCGTCCTGTGTTGCACTCCTGGTGATCTTTCATTAGCCCTCTCCCATCGCTTTGTGGAAAGTCACCTCTTCATGTGATCAGCTTTCAGCTTCGGAGGATAAACCTATCTATCTGGTGGAAAACAAACCCATTACTGAAATCTACTGCACCTTACTAGCTACTATTGCTGTTACGACACATGCAAATACATGACATAAAAAGACATGGATTAAGCTCAGGCCACAGATCTTTTTCACTGATATTTCCCAGACGAATATAGAAATAAAGCAGAAGCTTCCTCATGCTTGAAGCAGCATTTCATAATCCTCAATGATTTCAGAAGATACATTAATAACATTTGAACTAGGACTAGGGAGCTGGTAGGATCTCCACATTTTTGTTTTTAGGGGGTGATAATGGATGAGTGAAAGATTCAGCATATGATTGCATGTGTGAGAAGAATAACAGCTCATGAGAAAGGCTCATATGTCATCCATGGTAAGAGCAACAATACAGAGATTGAACTAATCTCAGTTGTGGTCAGCAGTAGAGAAAGTGAACTCATCTCAGTCATGGATCAGTGTGGATAGTTCAGTGCCATCAAGTCCATGCCATCTGGAATCCATACGACATCCTCGTTTTTCAGAAAGTTTTGTCCACCCTCTGTGACAATAAGGGTGTATGACTCAAAGCTTATTCTGGAGCAGATCTGTATAGCAGACTATACCAGAATCTGGTGATGCTCCTTAAACCTTGACACTTTGATTAGTAAAGTGGTTCATGAGCCATTTCAAATTACAGGGATCTGGTCAGACTCTGTTTAGACAGTCGCTGGAAGTCTCTAGATCGTGCACTTTTCTGTCCAAAAGAGGGAGAGAATATTCTGTCAGTCAGGCTTCTTGCTTAGCAGTGTCTGATAAGACATTCGTCTGTTGTAATCAGCATGACAACAAGGAGAAGAATTGTCCAGAGATGATTTGCTGAGAGAGCCAAGCTGGTACTGGTGGACTCATTCTTTTGGTGAGATATGGCTACATTGTGAAAGATGCTCCAGTGATCTGTTTTTTGAAAAACTACCAGAAATATGACAGCTGTATTTTGAAAAATTATTTTTGTGAAAGTAGTATCTTCTTGATACATACACATCTGAGATCTGGCTTCTCTGTTTTCTGCAGAGCTCTCTGGCCATGACCATCACCTTGCCTAGGGCCAATAACTCCTCCTGTTCTGATATCCGAAGCCAGTGTATCTTCAGTTGACTTCAACCTGCCAACAGAGCTTTTGCTGTTAACCTAAGGTCCACTGTATCCCATCACTCCAGAAACACTAAGAGAAGAATTAACTAAAAAAAAAAAAAACCTAAACAAGCAAGCAAACAAACAAACAAAATGCTTACTACAAGTTCATGCAAAGAGCAAGATAAAATAATTCTGCATAGAATTATCTATAGGGTGCTACAGCATACATGCTAGCTCTTGTGTTACTCCATTGAAAGTGAGAGAAGCTGCCTTTGTGCATATGAGAAACATCTCCTGCTATAGCATGTTTCATGAGCTTGAATCCTAGAAGAATCATGTCCTTCCTCCCCTCACCATTTCCACTGAAAACTGTGATTTCAAGTCTTTCCCAGTAAGCCATGTACCGCAAAGAAGTCTACATTCTCTAGGAGCAGTAAAGAGGACTGTGAGTTTTTCAACAACATTGAAAGAAAAAAAAAAAGGCTATGGCAGAATATCTGTACTGTGAGATAACAATAAATGAAGGTCAGATCACTATGGAAGCTGTAGATGTTACCAGGTTTCCATTTGCCTTTTTTTTTTTTTTTCCTTATTATTCTTAGTATTAGTATAATGGGAAGGAATTTAGGTACAAGTCTGCTATTATACTAGCCTGTTATACCTAAGAACCAGAGCTCCAGAGTTTTGGAGCATTAAGGATTGCAATTGAAAAAAAAAAAAAAAAAAAAAAAAGGTAGAAAGATCTGGCAGCTTTCCTCCTGGCAAGACTATCCAGGCTAGCTACTACAACACAGGGACAAACAATCCAAAATATAATAGAGACATTCCATAACAACTTAGGTTCATAATAGGTTCACAAATGCATCTAGAAAAGGTGCTTTGTGCAGCCTTTTGCACAGAGATAGAGCCCAAACTCTATTACTTTAACGCTAAGCAGTTCGGTACCCACTCTAACTAACTCATGAAAGTCAGAGCAAAGCTGAGGAAAATCTGACAACAAAAATCTGTATAGATGAAAATAAAGTAGCAATGGAAAATAACCTCTAGCAACAGATAACACAGTTTCACTCAGTGGTAGCTTTGATACTTCAGAACCGGACTGTTCATTTGCCATAAAGCTATTTTGTGAACAACAAAAATACTTGGCCTTTTCCCATATGGAAGGGAATAGCTTCTGACTTCTGTATTTTATCTCATTCCATTGGATTAGTGCTCTGCATACTTCACATGAACTAGCTGATTTTTTCAGTCACAGCTCGGTTAACATACTGGTCAGGAATTCAAAGATTTTGACCTTTTTTATAACATTTCTCATGCCTTTCCTCTCCACACTGTACTAAATGAGTCCATTCCCTTCCACTTAAATATTTGTTTGACTCAGAGGTTATTGTAGCTATGACAGCAATTGGAAGTCTTCTGGGATCTGTTACTACTGCCATCTGCCTCACGTAAGGAAAGAACTGATTCTGGGTTTATTCATTTGATCATAGCATAGCAGAAAGCCAATCCTGAATAAATATCTGGAAAAGATAGCTAAAAAGTTATTTTCATATTTCTTTTAAAGATTTTGAATTAGGCGGTATTTTTAAGGAGTAAATAACAGAATGGTGTGTAGATTGTCTGTAAAGCTTTCATTGTTGCAAAGGAGTTTCCAATATTTTTTTAAAAAAATGTTTAGAATGCTACCATAAAGAAATAACCTCCTCTGAATGGTTCAATTCCAAATTTGCCTTAATAATTGAAAGCAATCCTGGCCACTGTATTAATCACAATGGCAATCTGTATATATCTGAGTGACATCCATAAGAGACACAGATACAAGAAGTAACATAATTGTTCCCAATATCAGTTGAAAAACATGTTTATAATAATCACATATGTGAAAAGACAGTAAATCTATTTGTACAGGTTGAGCCTTCAGAAAGGTCCATGTGCATCAAGGGCGAAAAGTTCTAGAAAACTAACCATGAAGTTTGCAGTCATTGCTGAGTTTGGAGAGTGACCCCCAAAATACGAGTTTTTATTCCATCAAATCAGACAGTCAAATTCAGTAAAAGTACAAAACCCAACTACTTAACTAACGCAAATGCACAAATTTCAGCCTTTTATGTATTATCCAGCAGTCCACAAAATATAATGACATTCCCATAATTTAGGTAAGAAAAGTCCCAAATTCCGCAACATTATGAATTGAATTATGATATTGTTTTAACAGACGTAGGCAGCTGTGTGAAATGCTCATGAATCATACATTATCAGTTTACTGAACACACATTAGCAATTTACTGCTATTTCCAAAGCCATTCTCAAAGTACTACAAAAATAAGCATATAGAAGTGCTGTCTTATTTGTATAGCAACCAAGCGCTATCCCACTAACAGGCTCACACAACTATGTGCTTTCAAAGGGAACATGGAAATAAATGATATGAATGGCAGAAATTTCTGGTTGCTGTGTGTGACTAGCAGAGGAAGAGGCTACTAATTAAGCATGAAGCTCAGTCTTGACTTTTTGTCTTCATATCAGAAGGGGATTGATTCTTTAGTTTTGCTTTTTCCGTTGCACAGCTCTTGAGTCACACTAAATTACTACCCAATTAAAAAGCCAGATTGTGGGGAGAGGGGTCCTGCTTGTTTTAGGAACTTATATGTCAGCCTTCTAGGAGCTTTTTCTTGCAAACCTCCCAAACAATATTTCAGTCCTTTTTGGCCCATTGAAATCAGCGTATACTATGGTCCTACATAAGAAGAAGGAATATTTCAGTGTTTAGGCCATTAGTTGAAATTGGGGCATTTGGAAAATCAGCATTCAATTTCCTCCTTCACCCTGATAACATATGATGCAAAAAGGTTGGTCCTCCTGTGACCTAGAGAAGTAAAACAGTAAACTGGGTCTCCTAACTATTTAAGTATTTCAGAGAAATAAGCTGTTGTGAGGATAATTCAGTAATTCATACTGAGAACTTACAATTATATTTGAGAATAACCTACTACCGATTGCTTGCAAAACGCTTCCTTCTGTAAGAGAAGAGGCAGCTTTTCAGGCAAAATTTACCTTCTCCTTTCCTTTCCTCTGGGTAATAATAGTAAGGGAGGTTGTGCGGAGATTCCAATAAAACAAGGAAAGCTGAAATGGTGGGCAGAAAAATTAATATAGAAGAACAGATAAGAAACTGTCATTTTTGTTAATTTATGTGATATAATACTAAATAGAAGGAAAGACAGTTTTGAGAGGATCTGCTTTGCAATAGCTTTCTTAAGTATATTTTGGACCAAGCTAATTCTTCAAACATATAAATACTATTCAGTTTAGTTCAGACTTACTTAAATGATATTCAGGAGTAGAAGACACATACAAAATTTCTGGTATAAGTGAGAAAGCTTTTCTGATAAAGCAGGATGGCTTCTTTCCGAAAATTAGTTCATTTATATGCTTTGTCTTTAACTAAGGAGAACAGGACAGAAAAAACACCTATGTTTCTGTTGCTGCTGAATCACACTATATTATGACATGTGATTTGAGTGTAATATATTTGCTCTATGTGTTTCAGATGCTATTCAGGTAGCGCCTTTTTATTATTATTTTTTAAAAGTACATTACCAGAATTTGTAGCAGATTTGATCCCAGTCACAATAAATAAAGAAATATCCAACCACCATCTTCAGGCTGCTGCATTATTCCTACTGTCAGATAAAGGTGTTCAGCACTCTAATAAAACTGAAAAAATGAGCAGTGGCCTGACATAACACAGGAACTGTGCAATATAGCTACAATTTTTGTGTCCTACTAAAGAACATAAAACTTGAATTCTATTGGCAAGCTAGCAGTCTGTTAGCCGTTATCACTATTCTTCCCCAAGTTCATTTATTTTTTATAAATATTACTTAATTCTACTTACTGAAAATGAAATCTGTGAAACAGTATTTCTTATTTTTATTCTTTATGACAGTTCAGCACTCGTATCACTGGCATTTTCTATATAGCAAACTGAGCAATGACTCAAAAGAGCATGTAAGATGAGCGGCATAGTTGGACTACACATAGATGTATTTTTGCCAAGTAGGTATTTCTGCACCTCCTATAAAGATGATACATTTCACATAGGCCTTCTCCAAGTGCACAGTTTGCATATTCAATATTTGCACATTTAACATATGCCCCAGTATTTTTATGGAAAACCTGACTAATAAAAGAAGAAGTCACTTCCTGCATGTATTTTTGAAAGCTCTAAATAGCCTTAGAATATAAGAGATACACTGGTGACAAAACTGACATTATCCCAACAGTGTTTCTCTTAGTGGAAAAGCAACTTAAAGTTGCCGATCCTCTTTCTGTAACTGAACATATACATGAGTCTATAGGGAATTATTCCTTCGGCACCAGCCCCAGGTTAAACCTGAGCCCCTTGTAGCCCTCAAACTGGCACTGCTATATTGGCAGGTTTAGGGGTACTCCTAGCAGAAATATTTCTAGAGGTCACCAAAGCTCCAAACTCTCTTGGGAAAGCAGAACGACTGTTTTGCATCTTAAGCTCATTCATTATACATTCACTATACAAAAAGCTACAAAGAAAGATTCCAGTTCAAGTGCACATCCTTATTGAATATAGCCCCAGGCTTCAAAGTCCAGCTACACTGTTTCATCTGCATCCTGGCAGCTTTGCACAGCTGATGTGCTGAATTCAGTTTAACATGTTTCGACGTTTGCTCATCTGCTTCTGTTATTACAGTCACAGATGAAATTTATGGTCAGCCTTGGCAAGGCACACTGTGATGTTCTTAAGTACATGCCAACATTGCCCAGCTTTTCATCAGGAGGGAAGTAGCATTTTCCTGGATTATGAGACCTCCCACCCACCATCACTAGTTACCTACCTGGTGACCAAACTACAGCTCCTCCCACCATGTGATGGTGGTTTGTAGAGTCCTTTGATTCACAGGAAGGGAAAAGATAGAAGAGAGAAAGACGAAGTTTTAAAAGAAGTTCATCTTGTGCTGAATTGTTTGAATTGGTTGAATTGCTTTCTGAAAGACTTCAAGACTTCAAGAAAGAGGACAACATGGAGCACACGTAGAATCAGTTGCTGGATCCAGTTGAAGTTTAGGCACTGTGGTGGTATCGTGAAGGGTAAATCTACATTGCAGTCCAAGCATAATTATATCTTTTGTAGTCAAATACTAACTTTGAATAATCAAGTATAGGCAATGACATTAGAATAGCTGACAGAGCAATGAGTGCAACACAAGCAGGAAAATCATCCTTGGGATACTAAGCAGTACTCAAACAATTTGTCCATACTGACTATGGTGACTATCTGAATTGTCACCTCTCTAATGCTCTCAATATCTAAGCTAGCTAGTTCAAAACTAACTTGCATACATCTCCATCTTCTCGTATGAAACCATTAGTATGCTCATTCAGAGAAGAAAATATGAGTTAGCAATCCTATAAAATAAAGCTTTCTTATTTCCATGTCTGCATTTTGATAACATCAATAAATAGCTAATGAGTAAAAAACAGCATGTATTTATCTCCTCCCTGTAAAACTTAAAAAGAAAAGCTTTCAAACTACTATGTCTGCTCAGCCTTATAAAAATGATGAATGAGTTGATTAAATATCTATCATAAATCAGAGATGAAAACCAGAAAAAAATCACCAAAACAAAATCTGCTGGTTTGGTTTTGTTGTTGTTGTTGGTTTTTTTTTTTTAATTCTTATTGAATATATTTTAAATAAAGAGAATGTTTTATTTGTGGAAATAGATCAAAAGACCAAATGAAAATAAGGCTTAAGTTGTTTTGTTTTGTTTTTTCTTTCATTTATGCTCTGTTTATCTGGCTATCTCTCAGCTCCACCTAATATTTTAAAATATACTTGAAAATTATAAACCAACTTGGCATAAAGATAAGAACTTGAAAGGCACTAATTTTGTATCAATTTTGTTAGAACAGCCAAGGGAAAAGGCAAATTCTGCTTAAGGAAGTCAGGCCTGACTATATGTCATGCAATCCGCACCGAATTCATCCTTTAAACCAGAGAGGAAAAAAATCCATACTGGTGCAATGCATCACTTTTAACTATTTGTTTAAATATTTAGTTTTGAGCCTTTTGCAGATCACAAATATTTACTGTGCTCTATGAAGACCCTTAGAATTGAATCCTTTTAAAAGATTACTCTTTGGAATAGCATGACTG
Source organism: Tinamus guttatus (assembly GCF_000705375.1). The sequence continues at coordinate 26,358 of NW_010587925.1, forward strand.
ATTTCACTTTCATAATTGAAGTTATCTGTAATATTTCATGTTTAAGTGGATTTTTTATAGCACCACGTTCAGCAAGAGATTGCAATGCAGATAACAGTGCTGCTGTACAGCCAGCTGAGCATCGATGGAGCACAGCTGAAAGTTTTTAATAAGACTTGCTCATTTCTTTACAGTGTCAAGTTTTCATTTCAAGAATAAACAACCTGTGTGTTCTCCTTAACCCAATTATTTGTTTAATTGCAAAATAGCTCAATTGGCTTAGAAAAATTAATGAATTGATTAATATAAATATTCCTTCGTATTAATGATTCTATCAAATGCCTAAGAATGTGTTATTTTTTCAGAGAACAAAATTGGTGTGATGCATACTATAAATCCTAAAGGAGCCTTGCTGGTGTTCTTAGGGCACTGTAAGCACTGTCATGCCAAGCTATGCAAACCTGTAAGATCCTATCCACATTAGCAAGAGAAAGCTGGAAAATAACAATGTTCCCAGGATTTCAAAGTCTGCCATTGATCATAGCTGTCTGAAGCTTTTCTGTTGCTGCACTTGAGAGTAAAAGAGCTATAAAGTTGTAATTTCAAGGTCTTAATATCATTTAATGATCAGAAACTAGAGTCAAATAAAAAAACTCTGAAGTGCACTTTCATAAAATCAGTGTAGATTCCGTTTCCTGGCATGCATGATTAAACATGATTTGTGGAAAGTGCAACCTCACACTCTCTGGAAAACAGACAAAAGTATAAATTCTTTCACACTGAAATACAAAAATTTAAAAAATCCCCCATAAAATTGAAACATGGGTAGGGATTCCAATGGTCCACAAACAAAAATGTTCAGTCAAACAAGGTAATGGTTTTCATAGTATTTTTTAAATATCTTAAAAAATCACAAAACAAAAGATTTTCTCTTTCTTTTCCTTTAAGTTGCTTAAAAGTCTATGAAAAGCTTGTCAAATTCAAGGATAACCTTCCTTCTTTAACATTTTAAGTGAAGTCAGGCACAAATTCATTTGCATGTTAGTTTTCAGTTGAAGTAGCACACTTGGGATTATTTTCTTTTTTATGAGTCACTGAATTAAATACTCAGTAAAGCAGGTTTTGTCAGTTATCAACATTTTTATTTTTTTTCTGGACTCTGAAGTGAGCTAATATTGCAAGTCAATGTAGGAAGTAAGGTCCTCATACCACAAAGGCTCCACTTAAGACCTTCCCAATATTTATTCTCCATAACAAAAAGAGACCTAGTGGCCCAATTTTTGCTTGTGTTGTTTTACTGCACATTTATGATTCGTAGGTTGAAATAACACAGCTCAGAGAGAATGAGTGATAGCTAAACACATTACTTTTTTTTTTTTTTTTTTTTTTGGTGAAATGACCGATCTAAATTCGTCTTTCTTTGTTAGATTTATGGACTTTAGCACATCACAGAATCAAATCCAAGGATTTCTTTTAGTTATCTGAAATAAAAAATGATCTAAACTTCTCCCTTATTTTCTTTTTTTGTCATAAATTCTAACTGGGATTTCTTAGTATTAGCATCATAAAAGGTAAAATTGTTGCATTTGAATTGTTAAATTGTTGCATTGTTGCATATCACAAAGTTGTTTACATGAAGACAGCAACCTGCAGTAATCCTGGACAAAATAAGACTTTTATTTCCACGAATTATCAAGAGAAAGCCAGGTAGTCAGTAGTACATATTACATATTTTGTATTAGCCATGACTCCTTTTCTAATTAGGCAGAGTGTCTGATTCCATGTGTAGTGTGAAGTAAGCTGCCATTGTTCTTGATCATCAGCCATCAGCAGGCTACCAACACATGTGTTTAATCATCTGTTACAGATCATGAATCTGCGGATTACTTGTGCTACTACATTTCATAGAGATCCTCAAGATGGTCTGATGAATGAAGAGCTTATTGCAGGAGATCATAGAATCATAGAAACATTAAGGTCAGAAGGGAGGTCTCTAGAGGTCATCTAGTCCAACCCCCCTGCACACGCAGGGTCACCTAGAGCACATGGCACAGGACTGCATCCAAGCGGGTTTTGAAGATCTCCAGAGGAGACTCCACAACCTCTCTCCGCAACCTGTTCCAGTGCTCTGTCACCCTCACTGTTAAAAAAATTTTCCTTAAGTTCCTGTGGAACTTTTGATGCTTCAGTTTGTGGCCATGACCTCTAGTTCTCTTGGTGGCCACCAGTGAAAAGAGGCCAGCATCATCCTCCTCACTGCCTCCCTTGAGGTACTCATAGACACTGATCAGATCCCCTCTCATCCTTCTCTTCTTCAGGCTGAACAGGCCCAGCTCCCTCAGTCTCTCCTCATAGGGCAGATGTTCCAGGCCCCTGATCATCCTTGTAGCCCTGCGCTGGACTCTCTCCAGCAGCTCCACATCCCTCTTGATCCTCCTCACTGCCTCCCTTGAGGTTCGCCATGACACCCAGGTCCTTCTTTGCAGAGCTGCTCTCAAGAAGGTCGGTCCCCAGCCTGTACTGGTGTCTGGGGTTATTCCTCCCCAGGTGCAGAACCTTGCACTTGGCCTTGTTGAATTGCATGAGGTTTTTCACCGCCCAGTTGTGTAGTCTGTCCAGGTCCCTCTGGATGGCAGCGCAGCCCTCTGGGGTATCAGCTACTCCTAGTTCCGTAACAGCAAACTTGCTGAGGGAGCACTCTGTGCCTTCATCCAGGTCATTGATGAATAAACTGAACAGGACTGGACTGAGGACTGACCCCTGAGGGACACCGCTAGCTACAGGCCTCCAACTGGACTCTGCACCTCTGATCACCACCCTCTGGGCTCTGCCATCCAGCCAGTTGTTAAGCCACCTCACCGTCCACTCATCTATCCCACACTTCTGGACCTTGCCCAGGAGGATGCTGTGAAGGACTGCGTCAAAAGTCTTGCTTGCAAACAGGAGTGGTTGTTATGTGCACGTCGTTACCTGCAGGAATTCACAGATGAAAGGAACTCTGTCTTAAGCACAGATTTTGAGAAGACTTGTTCTCTGCTGCAGATGTTTTGGCCTCTGAATAAGCTAGTGTATATATATATATAGTGTATATTATCTGCTGTTTGAGTACTTTCATTTTAGGAAAAAAAAGACTATTGCGGTTTCTGTTACAGAAGGAAACCAGACAACTGGTGCAATCACAGTCAAGCTTTTCTACTGCAGTACTCTTCAGGAAACACACCACTATAGAAATAGTTCAGCCCATTCCATAACAAAGTCACAAAAATTAAAAATATCTGGTTCTACCATTCTTTACAAATGGCACAAGAGCCAAATTGCACCAGCAGCAGCTCACAGAGTGTATCTAGAAAAGAGAAAAAATAAACTGCTCTAGTTTCTTTCTAATCTCTAGAAGTTACAGATTATTTTAAATATTAGCATATAAGATTTTATTACCAGTACAGTTTGCTGTTGCTGTTATCATTAACAGAGACACTGAATAATTTATTTCAACAACATCCTGTGCTCTCTCTTTCTTGTGTGAAAAAATAGCATTTTTTTCTGTGCACTCACTTATTTAATGATGGCTCTTCTTATCATACTTCTTGTCCTCTTTATTAAGAATTATCACTTTCTACCTGACCAACAACTGAAGACTGAAGATATTTCCAAGAAAAACCCTTACAGAAATCCAGATACTCTAGCAGCACCAAAGCAACTAAGAGTTCTGTGCCAGGTCACGCTGGTCACACTCACATTATTCTTTTTCAAGAATAACAAGCTTTTAGCCTTAGTTTTCTGAAGTATTAGACTCCTCATTCACTGCAATTGTAGATTTTTTTTTTCAAATTAGCAGAGCTTCATGGCATCATTTATGTTTAATAAATACTCGTAATCATTATGACAGCTCATTAGGTTAAAAAAAAATCCCAGCAAAAATCCTACTACCCTTTAGGGAATGGAAAAGAAGACCAAAAATTTTTCTCTCTTTTCATACACTATGAAGAATTTATCCTTTATTCATGTACTATTTGCTGATACTAAACTAGAGGTCTGATATTAGAGAGGCAAGTCACCTGTTTCATAACATTTGATGTGTCTATCAGGAAACACACAAAAAAGGGAGCACTGGGGAAAAAAAAAAAAAAGGGAACTTGCCTACTTTCTCAGAAATAATGTCTGAAAATGTCACTTCTGATTTTGCAGTAATATTCTCTATAAGGTTATACAAATGTGTAATGACTCTACTTTAGAATAGAATTTGAGGAAACAGGGAAAATGATATTAATGGAATTTAATGTGTTAATGGAAATCCTTTATATAATAATGCGTAATAACCTATTGCAGATCATACCTTCACACACTTTTTATAAAATCAAATATTAAACTGCTGAAGAGTATCATGTTGATATTTCATTTGCATTCATAAATACTCCTCCCTTTCCTTTTGCCTTCTACCCTGAGCCAGCTTCATGTATCCTTGTTTTCTTGAAACAAAAAGCAGAAGAGGAAAATGGAGGAAAAGGAGATCTTTTAAATTCCAAAATGTTTTATATCATCTAAAAAAGTCTTCATTCTTCTGTAATCACTTACTACCAATACAAACCACTGGAGAAAACAATATGAGGTTTAGATGCTTCAGGACTGCTGTAGATATGAGTATTTAGATTACATTTTATGACTTTCCTACCATAAACAAAATATACACTAACTCAGTAATATGTATTGCTAGCAGATAGAAACTGCAAATTAACATAAGCTAAAAAAAATGATTTAGAACTTATTTGACCTCTTAAAATGTTTGCTCCCAAGAAGAATCTTCCTGGCTTAGTTGACCATAGACAATTTGTACCATTCAATTTTTTTTTCACAGCTATCATTCACAGTTATCTACAGGGAAAAAAATTACTGAACATCTAGTAATAAACAAAATCATCCTCTGAGGAGAACATACAGAAGAAGAAATAGGCAGTCATAGCAGGCTAAAATAGAAAAGAGAAGCTGAGACACCAAAACAGATAAAAATATTTAATCAATTGCTGAAGAATGAGCTTAGTTTTCAAAGCAATTTGAAAATCCTGCCTTATATTACTGTTGCATAAGTGAGTCACTTTTACAAATCTAGAAAATAGAATAAGAGGGGATCAGGATCCAATTAGTAAAAACAAAAGATTTTTAATTATATATATCAGACATTTATGCATCAATCCAATTATCATGACAAAAGAAATTTGTTGAACTAAAAAAGCATAAGAAAAAAGATTGACACATTAATCATTCTGCCTTCTCTGATTCATTTTATCAATGATATAAAGCACACAGCTTATTTCTGTCATTAAAATAAAATTTTACAGTTGCTACTTCAGCTGAATATATTTGTGTACTGTTTCATAATGGATCACATATATCTGTACATAAAATCAACTTAAAGTAATATTTTATAGCCCAATAAATTAAAACTGCAGAATAATTTGCATTTAATATTTGTTTACATATCCTTATTAAAGGATATTAGCAACTCCCCACCTTTCTGAGCAGAACTTATACTAAAATCACAGTAAGACCCAGTGGCAGTTAGGCCCAGATTCTCAAAAATATTTAAATTCCTACAACAGAATTTAACGTGTCCATATTTAGACATGGACATATTTTCAATATGAAGCTAATCATCTGAGCCTTCATTTATTATCCGCATAGACAGACAGAAATTTCTAGGGCAAGTTCACCTCATCTTAAAGGAAACACCTAAAATAGTTTGGATGACTCACACCTTAGCTGCCATTTTTCTCTGTTATTGACTGTAAATGTAGGTGAAGATAATTAGTATGAATGTGGATGTCTAAAGTTAGGCAATCAATTTAGATTGCCATGCATAACACTATCTTTGAGCATCTAGGTCTAAATTACTTGCCTGAGAAGACAGTGGTGCCCTGAACATGTAAACTCCACAATTTCAGTTCCTGGTCCTATGCTTAATCTGATCATACTTCCTACATCTATTTATATATATATATATAATATATATATAAACAGATGTAATATATATTATATATATATATATATATAAGTTTGGTCAGAAAAGCAAATACTGTTTTTTAGAAGCTACATGCATCTAGCAGGTAATTGGGCCAAGGAAGAGGGGAAGACAGATAAACCCTTCTTTTTCTATGTAAGTTATAACCCCTTGTGTCATTCTCCTGCTTGTACAAAATGCCTCAGTCACTCAACCACAGCTGTCTTCTTCATATTCCCTTGGAAACATATGTTCACTTATACACTATTAGTCCATTATAATCATTAGTTCACTTTATAGAATCATCTAGATCAAAATGAGTTCAGGTCGGTCTAGCTTCTGGTAAAGTATTGTCATACCTTGTTAATTTTCTGGCAGAATACTACTATGGACAAATTTTAAAAAGGCTTTGAGATAAGTGATATCCTCCACACACACACACTTCAAAATTCTTAAGAAACTCCCTGAAATATTTTTCTAGAAATTGAAAAAAATATAGATGCATGAGGAAAAGTTTGTTTACAGCTCCTGGATATTCACATTTATCACAGTGGACAAAAAAGAGAAAGGGGACTGAACTCCAACCCACCAACAAATCTCTAGAAGCAAAAGTATCCCACAGAATTAAAAACATAAATCACAAGGCATTATCTGTAATATTATCATATTTATAACATATTGTACTAACACTGTACTGCTGTGATTTTACTGTAAAATGTTTTTTGGGTTTACGTTTATATTTTAATGATATGCGTATTTTGTTACTAAAATCTAATCTCTTTTAAATAATATTATCTAATTAATATTATTAAGTATATAAAGCTAAAGCAGAAAGAAGTGCCTTGAAGAGCTTGGGTGGTTTTGACCTAATACAATGAGCTCCATCAGGGAAGGGAAGTTATTCTTGAGTTTAGATTATATCAACTACATAACATGCAGGGCCATCCAGTTAGTACTCTACGTATTATTTAAAACTTCCGTTTCCTAGATATCTTCATTAACAGAAAGTTTGGCTGGGCACTCTTAGTTATCAAGGCGCCAATCCTGGTCCAAAAGTAGTATAACCAAGATGGCAAATTGTCAATAATGAGTTAAGACATAATATCATCAAGCTCATGCAGTGTTTATTAGTTCTTTATACAAGGACACATTACCCACAGCTGGCTTTTGGTTGGCTTAGAGCATAGGCAGGAAAAGCTCTAATCTGCTCTTAATATTCCTTTAGTCATGATATTGATGGAAGTGGCACCTGTGCAAATGTCAGAAAGCCAACAAATATAAAGGTGGGACATGACCAGCATGCTCAAGAGTGAAGATTTGTTGCTCTGCCAAATCCCCCTACTAAGTCAGTCCTGCCAATTAACTGCAAGTATTCAGTGCTTTTGGAAGATGTTTGACCACATCAGATTGGATGGGTATCTTTTAAAAAATAGTTCATGGGTTCTTTGCTATTTGTCCTCAGATGTTTGTTCTGAGGACAGATGAAACGGCAGAAATGCAATTTTCATTTTTTTCCTGTAGCCTTAAGGCTAGAAATGTTTCTATTTGTTTGAACTGAAACATATTACCACACAAGGGAAAGCAAAAAGCATTTTTGGTATTAAAAACGTTTGCTACCTACTGCAGTAGAAGACAGCTGGAAAAGGGCTGCTAATCAGATGGGACCTGTCTCTAATCCAAGACAAAGCTTATATTTTGCAACAGTCTTGTTATAGCAATGTCTGTGCATTCTTTATGTATTGGCAGTGGCTGAGAAAATGTGTTCAATTCAAAAATAGTCTTTTATAATTACAAGACATAGCAAAATAATAAAAATGAAAAACAGAAATATTTAATGAACAAAATATGAATGCAGTGCCAGCTTGTTTGATTGCTCTCTTTCATTATTTAATAAAGTTAAACAGGCATAAGGGAACCAACAATAAAATTCTCATGGATTTTCAGTTTTAAGCTTTGTAGGCCTAATGGGGATCAATATTGCCCAAATTTCAGTTGTTAATTGCAAGGGACTGAAAGCTTTCTTACACATGCAGGTGAGACCTCACTATAATACTAGAGAAATTTAGTTCAGGACAGGGAATTTATTTCCTAATTGCTCACATAAAGCTACATTACCATACACATGTCCATGAAATACACTTAAACTATCACCTTGTCTCTGAACAGATTAAATCCATTGTTTAGGTTAATTTGTGCAATTGCCTTAACCAGATGAGCTAAACCTTCCTAGTTTAATTAAACCTAAGACATAGTTAAGTAAACCAGCTCAGTCTTGCTCTGTGGTCAGAAGTTGCTGCTGAGTTCTTAAAGCTTATTGTTACAGTTTGGTTACAATGACCAGCAATTTTGCTTTGTTCACATCTGTATTTGGCCTAATTAAGGATAATGATGTCCTTTGTTTATAAATTATAGATCATCATTAGAACCTGTAAAAAATTTACAATAGATTTTTAGTATTACTGCATGTGGTATTCTTTGGAAGTTTGTCCTGTTTGTTCCTTGATTCAGCAGCTCTCTTTTCACTGCATGCTTCTAGAGCATAATAGTCACCATGCAAGACGTCACTTCCTTGGTATTGCTAAGAGATCTACAAAAATGCCTCCAAGTGGCCAATGAATAATCTGTTTTAAAGCATGTGGCAGCACCTAAATTGCCTGGCACTGATCTGAGATGATAGGTATGCTCACACAGATGGCATTACTGCTGTAGAGAGCATGCCATCTCACTGCTGTAGAGAGCACACCATCACACTTGGGCTGGCCTTTCGAGCTTGTCGTTTACACAGAGAACAAACCAACTATTGTCTACTCTTGAGTTGCCTCTCAAGTCACAGTACAGGCACATCTTGCAAGTTCTGCCTTTCAGCACAGTGACTTTTACACATGTAAATATAAAAGCCGTTATTCTAACACCAAGTGTTAGAAGAATAGCACTGAAAGATATCTCAGTCAATTGTGCAATTTGAAAACAAGGAATGTAAAGTGTCTACAAAAAAACAGATAAAAAACAAAGCAGTGAGGCAAGAACCTGAACACAAGGAATATTTGGAAACATTTTGCAGTGGTGGAAGCAGAAGAATATAAATCAATCTGTTTCTTCTCATCAGTGCCAACTCCTTCTTTCCAATGGATTCTTCTTTCATGGATTATTTCTGGTTCCTGCACCAAAGCTCGCAATGTATATCAAAATTTAATACCAGCTTCTTTAGGACCTCTATTAAAACTCTGACCTTGCTCTTGGAGTTGAGTGGCCTGACAAATGTGCCTCTATTTTTAGCTCTTACGGGAGGATATTTCTAGGTACATTACTCTCATCAAGATTACCTCTGGGAGCTATTTGTATAAAAGCCATGTACACTGGCTCTTGTCAACTTATGTGACCAGGTAAGAAAATATTACTGGTAAGGTGAACGCTTGAGCAAAAGTGCACATACTGTGGAATATTTGCTTACAATCAAAGGATTCAACAACAAAGGCTCTGGGTGATGTTAGCATATGTTTACTGTCACTAGTGTCAACAAGAATGGTGCGTGATTACTTGTGAAGTAAAACTTAAAAGCTTAGGATCAAAGGTGGATCCTACTGTTATTTTAAAAACAAATCCAGTTATGAATTAACTAAAGGTGCCCTTGTATCTGAACTCACAGGCACTATTTTTCTCAGCCTCTTTCTGGCCTGTTTATGCAGCCCTCATATTTATGAAGCAGCGCAGATCATCAGCTGAGCACAAGTTGAAACTTCTGTCTATACCTCTTATGTAGTATGTATGCTCTTTCTCAGCTGAAGGATATGGTGCCAGTGCCATCACAAACAGCTCAATCAGAAAGTAGAGGTGAAGTTGGAGGCCAAGGAGAAATGCATTTTTTTGAAGAGGAAGACATATAACAAAGTCCTTCATTCCTACCTGTGAGGACATACTGCTGTGGTGAAATGTTGAATTTATCACTGTCTTTAGGAATCTTTTACAAAAAGAAAACAAGAACAGCCTTCCTATTCTTTCAGAAGTATTTTGACTAGATCCCCTAATATATTTATTTTTAACTACTAACATGTCTAATGTTATTTTATTTCACCTGAGGACAAACGCAGAGGATATGGAATTGTTTGATAAGTGTATTAGATACTGCCCTTCTCAAGTAAGAAAGGCCTGTAGGATATCAGTTATTCAAATCAGATGATTTAGCTGCACACTGAGGCCCCTTTCTCAAAAACATTAAAGACAGTTTTCAGCATGAGAATTTAATATATTCTAAAATGTAATCATCCTTTCCTATGCTTCTAATGAACTATATATGGACATAAACAAACAGCAAACAGCTTCAATTTAGGCCCTTCAGCTGGGTCAGCATGGCCAAGCAGTCTAAGGCCCTGCATGAAGGGTGCAGTCTCCCTGGGAGACGTGGGTTCAAATGACACTCCTAACAGACTTCTTTATGTGTGTGTGTGGGTAGGGGGAATAGAGGTGTGGGGGCAGGAGGGTGTCTCTTTTCCAGGCCGACGCTTGGCTTCAAGGGAAGCAAGTGAGTTGACAGACCCTGCACTGACTCAGGAACACTTGGAAGGAGGAGTGAGTGATTGTTGTCAGAGACTTCTACCAGTCTCCTGTAGAGATATAGCCAAGGCTTGTCTATACTTCAGACAGTTACCAACTGCTGCACTTCCATGTGGGTGTTAACAATATCCAGGGGAAAGGACACCATCAAACAGGATTTCAGAGCTCTAGGGATGCTGGTCAAGGGTCTGGGCGCCCAGCTTGTTTTCCTTTCAATCCCACGAGTGAGGTGGAAGGACGTAAGGAGGAGTAAACAGATATTCAAGGTTAACAACTGGCTGCACCACTGACTTTGGCAACAGGTTTGTTTTCTATGACCATGTGGCCCTGTTTGAAGGCCAATAAATAATGGAGAGAGATGAGATCCACCTCACTAAGCAGTGCATGCGTGTCTTTGCCAACAGATTGGCCAGTCAGGTTAGAAGGGCTTTGAACTAGGAGAGATGGGGGAGGGGGAAAGTTACAGAGACAGCGTAGTCAGCAAAATGCTCAAGTTGACATGCTTCCTGTGGGCGCATCCAGCTGCAGAAGAGTGTACAGGACATGACCATGAAGGGTCCTTCCGCACCCTTCCTGAGAAATATCCACATTCAATTACTTCTCTGAAGTACCTGTGCACCAATGCACATAGGATGGGGGACAAACAGGAGCAACCAGAGATCTGTGTGTGGTTGCAGCAATTGTGTGTGCAGATCTGTGTTTGGTCTTTGCAATTATAGAAACATGGTGGGATGGCTCACATGACTGGGGTGTTGTCATGGATCGCTATGTGGTTTTTAGGAAAGACAGACCAGGAAAGTGAGTTCAGGGAGTTGCTCTTTATGGGAGAGACAAACTGGAATATATGGAATCTGCCTAGGAGTAAGAGCAAGTTTGGAGTTTATGGTAAGGATTAAATAGCAGGTCAACGTGGGCAACATGTTTCCTACAGTCCACCTGACCAGCAAGAGGAAGTGGATGAGGTCTTTTATAGACGGCTGGAAATAACCCCATGATCTCAGGCCCTGGTGTCCATGCAGAACATACAGGTGGTGAAGGAGCCAGCAAGGAGGGTGTGATGCTAGGAAGGGTCACAACCAGAACTCTTCAATCTGCTCTGCAAGGTGTGAAAAGTTGCTAGTCCTTCTCAGTATCTGTCACCATACTGGAAGGTTTCGGTAATAGTGTTTTGCCAGTTTCTGTTTCCCTTTTGCTCTCTGTGAAACTCTACTTATTACGACCAATACTAGGAATTGAATTTAGTTCCTTATTTATGTCTTATTCTACCCTATAAGCAGATATGTGCAAAAATCCGTGGAGATATCTAGGACAAATGCAATTTTTTCTTAAGGACATTTCTAGAACAATTAAAATTAATTTTATGCCAAAATTAATTTTAGTGTTTTGATGGTTACTTAGAAAGTGTGTATATCTTACAGTGCATCTGTATTTCACTAAGCAAGTACAGTGTATTGTTTTTTCAAAGGCTAAATTATATAATTTATAGTACAAGCACATTTTTTGCTACAAGCAATGTGTTTGCATGCTGCAGTCAGGGAGCAATGAAGAGAATAAAATAGGTATCCTTCTTGTGTAAGCATTATTTAACAGTGTAATCCTGTAGGCCTGTCATGCATAGACTATGAAATCTAATGTTAGTACCCAAAATGACAAATGAAATAAACTGAAATACTAACACTAGAAGAGATTTTGTGTTTCACAACAGGGAGAAGAAGAGAGAAAAAAGCAGGAAAAAATGTAGAAGAGAAACATAATTACAGTGTGCAGATGGCCAAGGAAATATCATAAGGCAGAGAGTATCAGCACAAGATATAAATTGCATTTTTTTCAAAAACAAGGCAACATCTGTCTCTGTTCCCCTTGGCCTAGTATGTTAGCAGTAATGAGTCCTCATTATGTTCCTAATCTGAAAAAAAAAAAGACTGAAAAAAGGACTTACATTGTCCTTCTAAATAACAGGCTAGGCAATTTTTGAAAGCAGAAATACAGCAATCATGTTAGTATAGGTGATATAAGCTTACATTGTACAAAAATCTGCTTACAGCAACATTTGAGGAAATGTAGCAATTTTGTTTCGCAAAGATTTTAGTCAATACTTATTTTACTTAGATTGGTACAGGAACCTAGCTCCCAAGTTTTACTCAAGTTATTACCATTATATTACAAAACTAGTAAGTCAGTCCCTTCCTTCCTTCCTTGCTTCCTTCCTTCCTTCCCTCCCTCCCTCCCTCCCTTCCTTCCTTCCTTCCTTCCTTCCCTTCCTCCCTCCCTCCCTCCCTTCTTCCTCCCTTCCTTCCTTCCTCCCTTCCTCCCTTCTCCTTCCTTCCTTCCTTCCTTCCTCCCTCCCCCCTCTCCTTCCCCTTTTTAATTAAATATGTAAGGTTTAACTGACCTTGAAACAAACTATAACATATTTTGTTTTAACATAAACCAGTAGATGACTCATACCTGTTTAAATGGATGTAAGTCATTTAACTAAAACTGTGAGCCCAGTTTGTCTAATCAAAAGGCAGCAATTCCACTCATATGTGGAATTTAGCCTCCTTTTTGCAAGTAAATAACATTTTTTTTAATCTGCTTTCCTCAGTAAAGATGTATTTGTGAGGTTGATTTGGCCTGTATTGGTCATTGACACCCTGGGTATTTAATTCTCCATCAGGCATAGCTTTTGTTCCTTGACTGGATGCAACATGAGGAACAAGCAAAAAGCTGGGGATGCAATTATTAACTATAAGGCAGAAGGCAGCAGAAGAGTAGGGACTTTCAGGAATTGTCATTTTATTTTATGGCTAATTATTTGAAGCAGACTTGGATCATTTTTAGACACATTGAGCTGTTATGAATTCTCCTGACTAGCTGCATTTCATATTTCATCTGCATTTGTAGTGGCCCAAGTGTCCAAGAGTACAGGTGAAGTCTGGCCTTTCTGAACACTTAGGAGCTAGACTCTATTCTAATTACCTTCAGACATGGCTTTATCCTGCCTCAGCTGCATCATGTCAGATGAAAAAATGTTAACATCTTCACTTTAAAAAATCATTTTTCAAAATTCATTCCATTTAATGAGATTTGATCATATAAAATATAGTAAATATATAAGCAGGTAGTATGTTATGCAAATATAAGGGTGTGAATTGTGAATTTCCTACATTTAGTAGAAAGCTGTCTAGATGTCTGTGACGGTAGGCTCCTTCCTTTACCTTCACCTCCATGTGTGCTCTTCTGCTCAACCTGACCTCCCTGTAAACAGCACGTACGTAGGGCCTAACTGGGCATGCATTGACTAAGACTCATCCAGTATGCAAAATATGACTATGAGTCAGTCGTCTCCCCTCCTATAAACAGGAGTGAGCCCCCGGAAGCCATTGATCTCTCCTACACAGGAGATTGCACTTGCCTGCTTTTGAGCAGGGATGCTTCTCAAGGTTACTCCTGAGGCTGAGAGATTCCTTGTAAGTGACAGATCCTTGGTAAGTGATTAATAGCATGCTAAACTTTGCAGACCTTTGGGAAACTTTGCTATATTCTGTCTCTGATTTATCATGCACATAAATCCTTAGACATAAACTGTTGACCAAGTCTAGGACTAGGACTGGATCCAGCTCCTCTGAGAGCTAAGTTCCTCGGAGATCCTAAAGTCCTCTGAGAAAGAATTTGAAAAGCAACGGTGTCCGTTCTGAACCTTGTGACTCAACGGGAGGGTATCCCTGACACTTTGAGCTAATTGAATATTGCACTTGATATCTGACCTCAATAGAACACATTGCTACTTCTCTCATGCCTGAAGTGAATCATTCTTCACTCATCCATGACAGTGACCCCCACCAGCCAAAAAAAAAAAAAAAGAACTTGCCTCAACTTGCCTCTTAAGGAGGCAACAGTAGTAGTATCCAGAAGAAGAGATTAATAAATGCCCCATGCCTGCAACAGAAAGCTTTTACTTTCTATTCTAGCTTTCTTTGTATGTGCAGTACTGGTTCTGTGTATTCTGTGTACTGGTACTTTAAGTACCAAAGTTATATACTGTGCACTGGACCACAATGCGCTATGTGCTCAAACATGGCCCCATATTTTAGTATTCACAATTTCTGAGTCACCAGAGGTACAGTATTAACCACCAGATATTGCCTCATTCGGTGCAGTAAGCCTTTCCAACTGTGCTGAAATGCTGCTCATTTTGCAGAGTGATCCAGCCTCAGCAGCAGGGAGGGAAGAGTCTTGGTTTTGAATACCCTATAATGCACGACAGGAGAGGCAGTACTTGCCTCGTGCTGAGTTGCACAAGAGATGTGTCTTCAGACCTCTGCATCCCTCTGCTGTGACAGCTGCAGCTCCCAACTCACTGCCAAGCTCTTCACAGGACAGGAGACTTGGCTTTTGGGGTAACACTTACTTTCCAAACACCTGTTCCTATTTTATGCAGAAAACCAGCAGCCAGACAGACTGCTGTGTCTTGTGGGTTGGCTGCAGCCTTTCAGCTGCCTGCTGGGCCACATTGAAAAATTCTGGTCACAGTTTGTCTTCTCTGACACTCAGAAGAATATTATAAACTGAAATATTGCCTCAGCAGCTAGGCAGCAGCAACATCGCTCCCCTGTTAGGTCCTTCTCTCTTATCATGGGCTGAGCACACAAAGGTGAAGAATAGCCTATGATTTTTGTGGGGTGAGGGGAATAAAATTGCTTCTGGTATCAGGGGAAATTCTGATTCCAACCTGAGAACTCTTGTCATCCAAGGGGAAGGGGAAGCTTCATAAAAATACCAATCTGCCTGAGTTTGTGAAATATGTAATGTTCATCTCAAACAACAGCTGATGAGCTGTCCTGCATGCATGGGACTATGGAATAGATGAATAGAAAATCCAATAGTTCCCCCCCCAAAAAAACAGAACAAAACCTGAATAATATGAATGAGAAGTTTGTATTTGGTCTGTAAGCATTTTGAACTCCCCTGAACCACACAGAGATGTCTACTGAGATATCTTTTCTAGCAACTGCCCTCTCTTCCCTCCCATAGATCTGTTTATACCCATTGTGTTTATTTTCACATTGTGAATGATTTTTAAAGCTGATTTGCAATGCTCCATAACCTGAACCATTTGCAGAACCATACCTGGCAGTGCATTAGTGGGTTCTTCCTATTGCTTAAGAGGAGCCATTCTCAGCATGACTGAAATGGCCTGGTCTGATATCATGCTTGTTCCATGAACAATACTGAACCCAGCTCTGCACATTCAGGTTGCTTTATGGCATCCATCCTCTCTGAAATGGTGAGCTATATGGCAGGCAGATGCAAGGCAGAAGGCAGGCATAAGTCTCCTCTCTATCTGAGTAAGAGTCACTTTTTTCATATATGTGTCACTGTGTAGTAACACAGATAACTTACCCATGACAAGGTTATATGTTTCTGCCCTTGCTTGTAATCTAATATTTATAGCAATTTTTTGAGAGCACTGGCAGTATCTGCTGATCTAACCTGACTGCATACACACCCCTCATTGTTCTTTATAAGGTTGAGTGCTTTAGATTAAGTTGCCTAATTGAAACCCCATGGTTATCTGGGCAGAGATGATGACATTTCTGCAGCTGGGATATGACAAACTTTGTTCTGTACAGCTTGCACCGTGGAGAAGACGACAGGAAATATATATATGTAGGAGAGTGGAACTCAGTCCAGCATAAATGGTCTCTACTTAAAGGTTTCCATCTTAGCTTCAACTCTTTGTTATTTAAAAGATAACAGCAGTAAACAGACTAGCTCTTGAATGTGTTATTCAAGTTCAGATAGTCCACAATGGACCTACAGTCTCCAAATTAAAATTCTGGCATGTATTTGTCCAAACCGCGCCTCCCCTGCCCCCTCCAAAAAAGTGTAGATACTACAAAAATATAGCTTGATCCTCCATATGCCCTTCAAATGCTGTTGCTGAGGCTAGAAAGCACCCTAGCAGTAACACTGCAATATAGCCTCCCTCTTCCTGTCTAACAATATTTGCAGAAGCTCCATGTTCGTTAACATTTTTTCCCTATGTTTATGGTGCTGCCAACTGCTAACCAAGTGAATGATGCACATTACCACTGCCTTGCCCAGAATAGAACATGTCCTGTTTAGAGATGTACATTTGAGCTACTTTCAGAGCAAGCAGTTAACATCCTAAAACTCCTCCTTCTGCGCTGTTTGCATATGGTCTTATTTAAAAATCTAAACTTGATAATTTGCTTTTTGTTTTTAAATCTTTGCTGTATTGCTGCAGGAGTGGTTATCTCCTACAGTATGCCAAGGAATCTTTTCATTGTCATTGTTCTGTATTTCTTTGACCTGATTCTGTTCTTGGCTCTATCTGGAACAGAGTGTGCTTTCAGGAATTCCTCAGGAGGCTTTGCTGCAGTAGCCTTTTCTTGCTCATACAGACACGCTGCAGTTCTGTGCAGATGTCACTTCACAGTCACTGACATGACGTGCCAGCAAACACATTCCGCTTGTCTCTGGTGTTTCTTTAACAGACAGTAGTAAAATCTTATGAAATAAAAGCAGCTCTTTTTTTGTCTGAAACAAAGCAATTATTTCTTCAAAAACACTTTTGTTTGTTTTCTTTTTTCCAACATACATCATCAACACCACCACAATGAGGAGAGTGTACAATGCCAGCTAACTAATACTGAGGTTACCAGTCCTGACTGATTCTCTCTAAGATTTTTTGCAGTAAATGCATTTTCAGTACAGATAAGCTATCATGCTCCATGATTATCAGACATGAATGTCTGGTTATCATCCGTCCATGCTTTACTAGGCAGAACCAATCAACTTCCAAGACATTCTGTCCCCAAATACATCTAGTATGTGTACACCTCCCTCCTGGGAGCTTTCTGCTTAAAAAAGCTGTTCCGTATAACTTCATCAACAAACTGTTCTCTCAACTTAAGAATATGTTAGTGGATAAATAGAAATGCAAAACTTCAGCATACCCTAGGACATTTCCATACATCTCTTGGAATGTTTTCTGCCTTGAATGCCTAAGCCCAATATTTTAGGGTCGTTCGCAATTCCTTTGAGTTCATTTGAAGGAATTGTGCTGTATGTCCCCTCAGGATCCCAAAAGACTTAAAACTACATTCACAGCTAATCTTTCAATATGAGCTGAATATATAACCCAGCTAGACTCCTCTGAAATCCCAAGCCTTTATAAGTTTCCAGGGATAGAGCACTTAAAGGCAATCCAGAAAAAAAGAGCTATCTGTGAAAAAATACTAGCATGTACTAATAAAAATCCCACCTCTTTTGATGCTTTTTAAATAATGATGCACAAATATCTCTCCATTATATTTTGTTTAGCTGGTGCATTAGTAGGGATAGGAAAAAATGTTGCTGGTTAAAAGATTTTTGCAGTGGAGGAAACTGCAATGATGGATATTGCTGTGAGTGAAAGCAGTCCTTTATTTTGCCTGAAGACTGATCTTATTCTCACTATTTTGTGTTAGCTCTGGGAGCAGGTAAAATACTTTAATATAATATAGACAGAAAATCTCATGCATGCTATATAACAGATTATCTACTGTGGGCAAGATAGGTGCTGCACAGAATCACAGTGTGACGTCTAAGTTCTGTGCCTAAGCCTGTGTCAATTGTGTGGAATCAGATAAAGCACTATCAGAAAAGCAGCTTGAATCTGAACAGTCATTGAATTATCTACTCCTACAGCACATTGCGATATTTCTATAACACTGATAAGTCCTGAAAGTACAATGTAATTTTAAGTATGTGTTTATGATCATTTCAATGGAAAGATGCAAAAGAGAATGGGAAAGAATGTTCGTAAAAAATAGGACGTTCCTTTCTTGAAATAAGTAGCCACAGTCAGGCAAAAGGACATTGTGCCAAAAGTGAGTGGCACTTCAACAGGAGATTCACAAAAAATTCCAAGGAGTGTGGGAGAAATGACTGTTTAGACACCAAGGTGCCATATATGATTCCGTCTCAGCCACAAATCAGTAGATACCAGCAAAGTGGTCTAGAGACTGGATATCTGCCCTGTTCCTTTATTAGTCCTTCTTGGCATTCATTCTTGTCAAGAGTCACAAACAGGGTAATAGGCTAGACGAAGCTTTTCAGTAACCTAAACAACAGTCTGGATGGCAAACTGAGGTTATTTTTAATAAATGAAATCAAGAGGAAATTAGTGAATGGAATTATGAATGTATAGTCACACTCACTAATGTATGACATAGTCTCGACTTGTGTAATTCAGGGCAATTTCCAGGTGAAGCTTTTTTGTAAGTTGTGAGGTGCGTTTTGAAGTGCAGGGTCTTTAGCTTGAGACTGCAGGGCCACATCACTTTGAGGTAACTTCCATCCCATAGACAAGGAGTACAGGAATACAGAAATGCAATATGACTTTTTTGATGGCAAACATGTTTGGCAACAAACACATCTGGCTGTCTTCACAGAATAGCCAAAATGTTTTGTATTTATTTCATATTCCATACTTGAATGCACCAGTATTCATAGGCATTTTTGCCTCTGGTGTCTTGAGAACTTCTGTTTGTCTCGAATCGCATTAGTATCATAGGATAGAATATAAACAGACCATTCACTGCACGGTATTTTTCCCAAATCATTTTACATGTATTTAAAGGCATTGTTTAATAGTTTAGACATAATATTCTTTGAAATACTGTTTTCTAATTGGAGCAATTAGCTACAAGAAATGTGGATTTAGCACTTCAGAAAAATTTAACTAACCAGCTGTTTGCTTATATCACAATAACACTCTCCAGAATCAAGATGATGCTATTCCCATGAGATACTAGTATAGTCATCTCCCTTTTAGTGTTGCCCTGTGCTACTTGCAAATCCTGGTCACTGAGTGCAATAACAACCATATGGTTTCCCCAATCACATACAACAGTATGGGACATCTGAAAATATCGTAGTACAGCAAGACTGTCCTTGTGATCCAGTACCGCTGCTAATTCTGCACATAACTGTTACCTGGAGATAGTATTCCCAGGAGCACTCTTTTAAAAATGGTTCCAAAAATAAATGCCACTATAAGGGCTTTTCAAAGCAGCTGGTTGCTTGGAGATCCAGGTGAATGATTTGCTATAGCAGGAGCACGTCCAATTCCCTTTAGAACCTGAGGTAAAGATCCACCTAGATGTCCTTTATTTGACCTATTTGACCTCTCTATAAGAAAGTTAATGGCACACTTCAGAGGGTCATGACCTCTCTTTGCAGCTTAAGAAGGATGCATCTCTAAGAAAAAACAGCTTTAGAAAGGTGCTGCTTTCCAAAGGAGTGTGAGTGCTCTCCCGGGTGGTGAGTATCTTTCGTCTGCCTGTGTTTGCATCTCAGCCTTCTGCTTATCAGATCTCAGAGATGACAAGTAGAGTCAAATAAAAGTGAAGTTGAAAATTCTGCCCTGAGCTGAGTTTTTTTTTTCTTTTTTCCCCTTTTCCTTAAAACAGACCTCCCTCTTTCATAATCTTGTCAGCAATTTTTAGATCAGATGAACGAACTCCTGCACAGAAGGGTTAGTGAGTGGGAAGCTTGCTGTGGGGGAAATGAAAGAGGAATGCAGATGACTGAATTGAAGAGATACAATGGAAGAAAAGTAGCAGAAAAAGATTCAGCAAGCGTGGAAAACATTGCAGTAAAAGGAAATGTGAAGATTTTCTCAAACAGGAAAAGTATTCACAGCTTTCTTGACCTCACTGAAGAGCTTTCTAGACCCAGAAACTCTTACCTTTATGGAGAAAGTGAACAACCCTTATTCAAATATAACCTGTTTTAACCCAAACTGTTTAGTGTACCTATTTGTTTGTATGTGTCTCATAACACATTTAAAGTGACTTGTTCCACTGTTTTATCATCAGTCTACTTAAATTTATATGCCCTTTACATCAACAACATCAACAGCCTGAAAAAGACCTTTCAAATATCTAAACAATTGGTGCAAATGTTTATGTATTTCTTCATGGTTCAGGTTCATTGTAAGCTCCAGGACATCAAAGGAAAAACTAGCAAAAGGCTCTTTTGTCTCTTCCCCCATTAATAATAGGAAAATCATGACACTATTTGTATAAAGAATTAATTATGCCTCTCTCTTAAGTCTTTCTCTCTATAGTTTCACATTTTATGCCAGATCCGGGGCTGCTTAGAAACTCCTTCTTGTATCTGCTCATTCCTCCTCCATGTCTCCCATTGCTCTTAAAACCCCTGGATAGAAACACTTGTTTGTGCAGTCATGCAGTGAGTGATACTGGAGAAATTGTAGCTGATCTAGTTGCAAAGTGACTTCTATTTGCAGGAATATTTTTTAGCTTTGTGAATTCCCTGAATTGTTTTGTTGTATCGATAGCTGGGCTGACACAAGACAGCATTTGTTTAAGCTAGTACTATAGGAGGAACACACATGGAACCACAGTTGTAACACCCCATTTCCTTCCTATATGTAACACTGGCTTGACTTTATGCAGTCAGTGTAACTATTCCTTTGCAATCAATAACAGAGTCACTACAGACGATACTAACAGTAAAGCTGCCTGTAAGGTTCTGTTAAGTCTTGCTGGGTTATTTTCTTCATCTTGCATCATATTTTTTTTTCTTCTATGATTACTGTTGTCACATTTCACTGCGCTACACTTTAAGAAGTGCACTTTGGATTGTAACTGATCTCTTTGTAAAATGTTCTTTTTTTCACCCTTGAGATACCTACTTGCTTAAAATCATGTACATTTGTGCCTATCAGCGGCTTGCAAAGAAATAAATATCTATGTTTATTAATAAGGAATTTATGTAGCAGAAAAATCAATTGGAAAACAAAACTGCACAGAAACTCGTGATTCAAAACTGAGCAACAGATTCAGGATAGCATTTGGTACAATCAAACCACAGGGCAGCTAAAAATTACAATAAAAGCATGAAGTGCTATTTATTCTCAGTGTTTACAGCAGGCTCATTCTGAACTCTGCAGACAATATAGGTCAGAGTTCATTAGGGAGCATTTCAAGCAGCTGAATTGCCTAAACATAATGCCCCTAAAGTTATTTGTGGGTATCTTGTCTGGTCTTTAACAGCTGCTCCAGGAGAACATGGGTCTCCTTTCCATCCTATGCAGTATCTGTCAGTCCTTGGGGATGTATCAGAAAGCTTAGAGCGCCTAAAATGCTATATTTGAGCAAGTGAACTATTTCTCTCTATAAAGTGTATTGCAGATATGCTTGCCACCAGATGGCTACCATAGCTACCAGGACAGGACATGAAGCAGTCTTTTTTACCATAGCAAAAATATCTAATCGTATCAACCAGATTTTCATTCTTTAGGCAGCAATGTAGACAGCAGAGTTTGCAGCAAGTGCAGTCCTCGTCGTGTCTGCCACAAATATACTCTACATGCTCAGCAGCCTTCCACATTTCTGCACAAGGGTTGTGTTTCAGAGCACAGGACAAGTGGGGGTCCCCTCTGAGAGCTTTGCAGCCCCATTAGCAGAAGGGCAGGCAGTAGCAGAGCACTGCAAGGTGGATGTTCATTTTCTGCTTTTGTCCTTTCCTGGGATCTAGGGCTAGAATGAAAGAGGGCTAGAAGTTTGCAGTCAGGTGGAACCACTTGAAAGTCTGGCTGGAAGATCTGGATGTAAAACACAGAGGGTAGATGTTCAGAGTGGGAAGGAGTTGCAGCCTGGATAGGAAGGACTTTGACCAAGACTGAGGGACAGTAACTTAGAAAGCTCAGGATCAGTTCCCATTCCAAGGAGCAGTGGAGGGCAGCACCTCTCCACAAAAGCAAGCAGAAAATCATTGAGAGTCTTACTGGGGGAGGCATCTATATTAATGCCTGGCATAGTAACATATTATTCCTAACTACCTACTGTGTGTATTAGCCAAAAAATAATTGCTCTGTTCTTTAAATTATGTACATCCTGCTGGCAGAATCTCCGCAAACAGTAAAAGATGCCTTAAAAATGTGCCTTAAAAATGAAGGAGGGTTATCCTTCTGTGTTTCCGTCATCAACATGCCTTTCTTCTTTACAGGTTTCCTTGCAGGCCAGCAACCTTTTGGACACCTTGTGGAGAATATTACACAGACCTACCTTGATCCTTAGTGAGTATTTTTTTGTTTGTTTGTTTGTTTGTTTTGGTAGTATTCTACTCTTCGGAGCCTTTTCCCATTCTCTGCTGTGTTTTTAAGTCAGTGCTTGCTGTTCATCTCATACGCTTAATCTCTTTCCCGCCTTGTCCTATCCTCATGGTCTAGAAACTTATCTTTGCAAACATTAATCAGTTTTTCTTGGAAGCAAATCCCTCCTTCTCCATGTAGTTCCATCTGATTCTTTGTGCAGCTATCAAGAAGGACAAGAAGCAGTCTTGTCCTATTAGCAAAAGCTAATACACCTCATAAACTGCAAAGAAAGAAAGTGTTAGCAAAAGCTAATACACCTAATAAACTACAAAGAAAATGTGTTTTATTACACTGGTGAAGGACTGGATGGGTTCTTAGCTTTCTGTCCTGGCAATTCTAACCTTAAATAATTTCTTTCTACACTTGTGTATTTACATGTGAGTATGTGTTAATGTTGATGTTATGGATCCAATACAGCCTACTACAAAAGGCCTGTGTAAAATTCTCTACACCATTAAGCATCCCATATTGAGGGACAGAATCAAAAATGAATATTTGCTTCCATAAAGAACTACTGGTATCTTTTTTTTTCTTTAGAGACTATTAAATTTTGAAACAACTGCTCAAACAATCTGACATTTCTGTATATCTCATTGTTCCTGTTCATGAAAAAGTATATTTGCATAAGAAGAGGTTTATTTTTCTTGTATTCATTTGCAATATGATATGTAAACAGCATAGTTAGTAGCTATGGTACATTTTAAAATCTCCTGTATGGTTTCAGTTGCTTCTATCTAAAATAATGACTTAGGTAGATAAAAGACAGATGAAGAAGCTTTGTTAGTCTCAGAAAAGGTTTGGAAATGTTCACACTCATTTTGGTGCATAGTCTCTTGTTCGTATTTCGTATTTTTCATATTTTTTGATATTTCATTTTTCATATTTCAAACAGACATTGCACAGCTCAATTCACTCATAAGATCTACCTCCATTGCTGACAACACTACAGCATGTATGAAACATTTCCATTTGAGAGGGATTGAAATCTTCTTTACCAATAGTGTGGACACATAGCATATCTGCTGGGTTTTCCTCTGCCTTCCTGAGAGACTCCTTCTCTTAGGATCCTTCATAACGTTCTTCTCATATACATCTTTCTTATAGCGTTTTTCATAGAGCTTTCCCAAAAGAGTAGGAAGATGCCTCATTGCTACAGAATCGGGTTCAGATGTGCAGAAGATTAGCTCAGTGCTGATGGAATTACGGAGAACTGCTGCTTCAAATGAGCAGATGAAAAAGAAGATGCGGGCAGCTCATCAAAAAAAATGGCAGTATAAAGACCCGGACCAAGCTTTTTCTTGAAAGAAAACCATGTTATCACTGATAATCTGTGACCGGGTAGGTTTCAGGATTGGCTTTCATGTCAGCTATGAAAAGATGGGGCCTTAAAAGACAAGACTCTGGGGACTGCGCCAGGTTTGCCAGCAGGCATCAAGGACAGACTTTAACTGGAGAGGCCCTCCTGCAAGACTGCTGCATTGTAGCTGAATTCTTATCTCCAAATAACATTTTTTTCTTAATATCAGAAAAATCCTTGGCTGATATATGGCTCGCTTTGGTCTCAATTGCCTGAGCCTGGGAGGTGGAGTAGAAAAGAGAACGGGGACATACAGGCTATCGTGCACGGACACAGGCTGGGTATCATTGCATGTGTTTTGCTAAGCAAAAGACAAGTATCACAAGTAACTCAGAAACTGTCTAAATAACACTTTGTCTTTTGCTATGTATCAGTAAGGATACCCCCAGTTTTAACTTTATTCTAGCACTTAAATGGTAGAAGTAGGGTGGCTGGTTAGTGGTTAAAATCATCCCATCTGCAACCCTTAACGGGTTTAGCTTCTGAAATTAATTTGCAGAGGAGTAAAGGTTTATCCTATACCATGAGTATAAATAAGATGTTGGGAGAGTTGTGCATCTGTCCTCTTCCGCAACAGCGGCTGGACTAACCAACCAATAAATCTGCAACTGCTGGTGTAGATTAGCCTCACAGCCACAACCAGTTGAGAACCAATAGACAAGCACAGTCACTTCATGATTGTTCAATCTATATACACAAGCTGAGTTTTACCCATCTGTAAGCAGGAGCGCAAAAGTCTCAACGGGAAATAGCAGGAAGAGTTCAATTCTACTTTCCAGTTACACCTATTCTCCAGCCTTTCCACAAAAATACATAGGTATCAGTAGCAATACATGTAGTCAAACCTTCCTTAGAAAAAATAATAAAATAATCAAAGACTTCATGGGAAGTATACCTTAAGTGTTTGTTGTCTGTCATCCACAGTGCTTTTGCTTTGCGCAATAAAACTTTCATTAGCATCTGTTACAGACTCAGAGGCTATTTGTACATAATACTGGAGACTTAAAAGTTCTCAGCATTTTCCTCTTATGTGATTTATGCTTATTGATCATTTCAATTTACAGAGACTGTTCATCTAGAGAGTGATAAGAAGAGAAAATGCCAGTCATTTTAATCAAGCTAACTGCCAAAAAGAAGGAAGAAAATTAACCTCTATTTTTCTTGGCTGATCACATGAGATAACCACAGACCATCACATTTGAAGTGTATACCCAATGGCATCATTATCATCATCCATCAGACTGTTTGGGGACCCTTCTGAATAACAGAAGTCAGTGACGGCACTGTAATTTTAACCTGCTTTTCATTTAGGCAGTACTCATGTTTGAGATGGTATATAGTCTATGGCTTGAGGCTGTTGTTTTTCAGCCTCTGTCAAACCACACACCCTTTGTGAAAGGAAAAGAAAAGAAAAAAACAGGGAATGTCTTCTAAGAGGTTTTATAAAGATTTTCATTATCAGTCTATTTGTACTAATCTTTATTTTTTTAATATATTTTTTTCATGACTGCGCTTGAGAGTGTGAATGGCAACATGGGGTTTCATTTGGTTTGGAGCAATTTTATCAGCCTCCTTGAGTTGACTTGCAGACCATACATGATAAAGTATAAGATAAGGGACTCTGCTCTAACACTGATTTTGATTTATATATTTTATATATTTTTTATTACCAGTGGTAGTTATATTTAATATTTCTTTCAAATTCTTTCTTTCCTACTTATATCGTTCTTCTATGAGCACTATTATCAGTAAAAGCACAGATAGATGAGTTAGTAAGTATCTTTCCACTTCAGAAAAAGTACAAAACATAGCAAATTATACAGGTCAAAGGTATTTTAAACTCTTAAACTTACACTCCATCATTTAAGACTAACACAGGAATATGAAATAATTACTAATAAATAAACCGCCATAGTCTGGACTAAATAAGGAACTAGATGATCACATTCATACTGATATCCTATGTTTTCTTCATTTACTTTTTGAGCCTGGAAATTTGGGTTAGAAATCTCCCAGAGAACAGAATTTTCTTCAGACAGGAATAAGGGAAGAGTGTAGAAGGGGAAAGTTGTATGTAATTCTTCTGATTGGGTTAAAAACAATGGTAAAACTTTTCTCACAACATTTCAGTGCTTCTATTTGTGCTTATAGTTAGAAAGAGGAGCTGTGGGGTGAGAAAACAAGTATCAGTCAGACTTCTGAGTTGAGATTTGTGGGTGTGATCACATGTTTCAGTGAAAAGCTGTTATAAAAGCTCTGGTAATACAGAGCTTCAACATCAAATATACTGACAAATAATCAGTTGTGAGAGTTAGGGATCAAGAACTCACATCTCAAGAAAGGGTTTAATAAAAACTCATGAGCCTGCTTAGAAATAGCATGTTTGATGGGCACTGATTATCGAGAAAAGAGAGCTTTTTCTGTGGTTAGAATTTTATGTGGTTACTCCTTGAGGTATGTTACCATTATCTACTACGCAATTTTTAAAGAAGCTCATATCAGATTTATCTGGACAGGAGGTGGTGATTTTTTTCTAATCTTGTAGGATTTAATAATTTTGCATGCAAAGCCAACTGCTTAAATAGATCTAAGAAAGCCACTTAGTGACAGAAAGCTCTGTATTTTGATGATAAGATAGGCAGGAGTTCCTTCTATTCATCATGGAGGTGAGTAATAGTTAGCAAAGACAGAGTATTTGTCTTCTTCTTTGACATTATTGTATTCCTTGGTGAATAAAATATTTTTGAATAACTAGGTAAGTCTCTAAAACCTTTTTTTTTCCATCTTGAACATTCAGATAGTAGTATAAGAAGACAAGTTTACTCAGCTCTGCCCAAAATGTCAATCATAGGCATGGTAAGAACCAGCAGCTGTTAGAGTAGACTGCATGCAGATGTAACACCTGGGGTGCAACCTTGCATAGGTCTCTAGAGATTTCTGCTGGTGGCAACTGTAGAACTTGATACACTGCACTTGGTCACTCTCTCAGAAAGAGGCATTGGGAGCATTTAGTAATATTTTCCCTGGTCCATCTAGAACAGAAAAGTAGTTTGTTGTGCAGATTGTTATTTCATAAATAATGGTTAAATGTGTTATTTCCTCCATTTGTTAATCCTGAAGAATAGAATCTTAAAGACAAGTTGGGCATTTAAATTGCTACCACAAATTAATCCATCACTTGAAGCAGTGAAGCTTATACTGTTTTTCGGGTGTATTCCAGGTTGCTGTATCCTGTACTCTTTTCAAGTGATTTCTTTGTAATCCTAAGACCTTATTGTGATCTATCCTAAGGAAACTTAAGATTAGAACTGCAAGAATGCTTCACAAGCACAAACTGGTACAAACAAACTGGTTTACTTTGACAGCTAAATTTTTCTTTTAGTGTTTTGATGAGTTCTGTGTATATCCAAGAATGAATCTGTTATATATCCTGCTTGCTAGGAACAGAAATTCTTCTCATATAAAACATGCAAATCATGAAGGTAGGGTGCTCTTCTGTAAATTCTTGTATCCCATTGTAGCTTTTATTGTTATTTTTACAATTGTATTTGATGACCATATTAGAAGTGTTTCCTACGCACATACACAAATCTGATCCTTGCATGTATTTCAAAATATTGTGTATTTGCACATTTACTTTACAGTTAAATTAATTCATTTATTAAACTAATCTTACTTATTTCCAAATTTTAGTGGAAGATAGATATGCATATCTATCTTCACAGTAGAGAGATATGCATATTTTGGTAACATCTATACACTGCTTGACATTTTTTGCTTCCTGGACTCAAGACTGTCCTTTAACTACCTGCTTTTATGAACTAATTTTTAAAAGCTGAGTGTCTAAATGAAGCTCAAATATCTACACTTAAAGTCTCAAGTAGCCATTTAATTAGCCCATTTAAAAATGTCCATCCTAGCATTTATGAAAATTGATAACTGATAAGTCCTTAATTTTTTAGGAAATCACATTTCCCATTGAAATGTGCCTGAAAACAGGTTTGTTGATTTCTATTTGATCCATTATTTTAATCCTTTTTTTAAAAAAAAAACAAAACAACTGCTTTTAGATTGCATACTAATTATTATATATTCTTTGAGTGGTTCATTTTGTATGAAAACTATTGCTTTTAAAGCTGTGGAAAAGACAGCATACCGCAAAATTTTCCTCTGAGTATACTGTGTTCAGATACATAAAATATTTTAGTTTAATAGAAAATGCACAGTTTGATCATGTTTCATGGAGAGGACATAGTTTGGAATTTCAAGAACATCATCTTTTTTGTTTTAGCAAAATGTTCATTTGAATTCTGTAGGAAAGGAAGATTTAAGAAATAGAAAACACGAATGTGTCATTCTGTTTTCCAAGATAAATTTGATGTTCAAACATCTGCTTCAATGAGGCACTTTCACTAGTTAGCGTAGTGCTCCTCTTATTCTTTGATTATCTAAAATATCGTTTATTTCAGTAATAGTTTCCTTTACAAAGTCAGATTCAAAAATAATTATAGTGAGAATGAGGACTACTTAAATTCACAAGTGTCTGGTGTGAATGTAATGATGGTGTGTATCAGGACCTATGGTAATATTTATTATATGTTGTTTGTAATGTATGTAATGTTTGCTGAACTTCAGCAAAGATTAAGGCTGGTTAAAATGAAGTTAAATGGTTAAATGAAAAATGGTTAAATGGTTAAATGAAGTATGTTTGTCTCAGCAGAATCGGTATGATTAATACCAATAATAATCAAGAAAACTACAGATATTATGATTTCAAAACCACTAGCATGTTAGTGCAGTGAAGTGAAAGCAAATCTTGCTGATGAGATCTGCAGGAGTTAAAACATCTCAGCTCCCAGATTTGAGTTGCTGTGCTAAATAACTATTTCAGCTCCTTAAATAATATATTCTGAACTTTGATTACTGTTCTATTGATTAAATTTCATCTCAGATTAGCCAAATTATGCAGAAAAAAAAAGGAGCATGACATCTCGTAAAGGACTGAGAAATAGGATGTTTGGGAATTCACCTTTAAAGTAGTCCTTTTTTCCAAAGAAGAAGTGGTTCTTGAGCTGCCTCTTGCTGTGGCTTAATGTCTTCCTGTGTAGAAACAGAAGAGCAAATGGTGATTAAAGGTGACTGAGAGATTTTTCACTTCGTTGTTTTCCTCAGCAAAAGGTTATCACAGATAACAGGTTCAGTCTCATGCTGACAGTCATGCCCAAGCTGCAGCAGATGATCATTTCTAAAAATCAATAAAAATAGAAATGTGGGCCTTGACTTCACTAATATTGCAGACTTGGCTGGCATTTCCTTTGATATTCCCAGTCGATTTATTATCAGGTAATGATACGGTATTCTTTCCAGTTCTCCTGAGGAATTTGACCAGTTCTCATCAATCAATCTGTCAATACATTTTAGAAATTTTACATATTTTTGCATGCTTGCCCTTCACAATATAGTTGCTATAACAATCATTAACTTCCATTAAAATCTAAGAAACTCATTAGAATCACTTCTGAAATCCTTCAAGTTATTTGCTTTCAGTTAATGAGTATTAAATGCCAGCAACATTCAACACATAATAAAAATTCTGGGCTGTGGAAAGAATGCAGATAAGATGATGCATTTTAGAGAATGATTTCTGTGAACATGGTTCATTTTTGTCAGCTTCTAATGAACAAACCCAGAGATAGATGGGGTTTTGTGTGGAATTCCATGATCTGATTAAAGTCATATTTTGAAATATACTGACTATATTTGAGTCAAAGTAGGGATTCTCTTTGAAACACCTCACAGTAGGAAAGGACAAATTTTATTTTTTCTGAACTAGTATTCATAATTAAATTTCAAGCCAACTTTCAACTGCATCCTCCGTATTATAATGTCATTGTTCTTGTTATTATTTTTGAGAGGCAAAGTCTTTATTAATTTAGGAACTGTGCCAGACAAAGTTAATGGCTTCCTGCCTGCAAACAAGCAGGAAGCTCCCACCTTTCCACAGCCAGTCTGCATAGATAGGCCAATACTCGCCAGAAAGAGGCTCTATATAACATAGCATTTGTCTCTTGAGTCATGAAACCTGGCTTACGGTCCTCATATGCCCTGCCACAGTAAAACAGACATGTTTAAGCCACACACAACAGTGAAATCTATAGTTTTCCTTCAGAAGTGTCATTGTAACACAAAAACTACACAACAAAAGAATATTCTCAGAAACATGTTTCAGCCTACAAGGGCCCAGAAAATTGGAGATGCAAAAGACCAATTAACAATTAAGCTACTCAGCTAGTAAATAATAAGGTTCATCACAATACCACGTCTTTGAATCCCAATCTTTGGTGGAAGTAAGTTATCCTTGAGGAACAATTATCATTTCTGACCTATTTTTTCTGCTTTTTGCTCTCCAGGAAATTCAGTACGTATCAAGTAACCCTCGTTCATATGGAGATTTTAATATGCATTTTGCAGAACCAGAAAGGTTGGGCTTGTGTAGGTCTGGGTTTATTATAGTTCAGAGCTGCATCTCTCATATAAAAGTGAATCTAGAATTCTCACTTGTTCCCACTTACTGCACTCTGGCTCACGTACTACGCAGAAATTTGTGCTGCAGAACCACATGTAAGTGCTTATAACACAAATAGACATTCAGTCCACAAGACAAAACTCCTATTAGTCTAAAGAAAATCTTTCCAGAGTATATACAGTTGTGGACATGGGCACTTATCAGCAAGTATTTCACTCCAAAAAAGTGACATTCCTGTCATGCTATGCTGTTTAAAATAGTTATTTCCAAAAGCATTTCTGCTATGTTTCTGCTCTTTGGGAATGATTAGTGAATGTGTTAAGTGAACCACAATAGAGTCAGCACCATTTGCAAAAAAAAAAGAGTTTGCTTTGTTAATTTTCCTCTCTACACTTATTTAGAAGGTGAGTGTAAAATGCGTTTTTCATATCAGAGCTGAATAGTTCTATTTCATGGTCATAAGATAGAGAATTACTGCTAAGTCTCCTGGCATCACTTTCACAACAATGAAGCTGGAGGTATTTCAATTATGTCTTCATTGGTTTCTAACATTTGCTTGACCTAATTTCATTTCTCCCATCTCTATGTTTTCTTTGGCCGCTATATTTACCCAATCAAATGATTGAAGATATTGAGGCCAACTATAATGTATCAAATACAAATGATACCATACCAATTTATTCAACCCATGAGCTAATACCCATACAGTGTATACGTTTGCATTTGCAAAGCAATATTCTGTCTGCATTTCTCTTCTTAATGTGCTAATTCTATTGGAAATATGATAATCCTGAATTCCTTGATATTTTTGTTTAATGACCAAGGTACTTCTTTCTTTGCTAAATATATATACTGTGATTGAAAGGCTTGTACCCCTGACTGAAAAGTAAAGGTATATCTGTTTTCATTTCACCTTGAAGCCCCATTTCCCAGTAATGATAATTTCCAGCACTCAGTGTCTTAATAGAAGTTGTACCTTTTCCTCAGAGCCTGTATCTCTCTGATCCTTACCCTTGTTTCTTCAGTAAGACATTCTCATTGAAGGGCAAGAAGGAGCTATAAAGGCTACATAAAACTTTACAGTCTTAGGTAATAGCAGTAGTTTGGCATTGCTTGAGAACTAACAACTATTTTCTTGGACACTGAAAACAGCAAAGACTTTGAGAATTACACTGAGGATAAAGGTCTCCCTGTATACCTAAATACTGTCTTTAACAGGTTTGTTAAACGCAGTCTGAGCTTCAGGCTCTTTGTTTTCCTTTGATTAACTCGTTAGAACTAGTCTTAGAAGTATATGGGTACATTTTTGTTGGACAGTGTCATTATATAGATAACAAAAGTATATACTACTTAACACCCCACTGAATATGGCATTTTTCCCACAGAAAGGTATCTTGTCAGTATCCTATTAAAGCTGCAGTTAACAATGGGAAATGGATGCTTTGTACATTAATGGAAAATAATAGTTGCTCTCTATTTTAGAGGAAAAATTGTAGTACAGTAAGATCTTTCATGATATCAAATTTTATTAAAAGGAGCAATTTTATGATCAATTAATATAAAAATTAAAGAGTAATGACAGAAGAACATACTGTAACTGCAGTAAAAAACAGTATATAAGGAAGTCACTGCAAAAGCACAGTGAAATTCTGTCGTTGGAAGCTGAAGCTTAACTACTGAATATCTGAAAAAGAAATGCACATTATTGTCTCAATCTCATTTTGAAATATATTTTTTCCAAGTATAGTGGATCCATTTGCACAAATATATGAGAATCTTTTGAGCCTTTGAGAAAAATATGAATGACAGATATTCAAAAATAGTGTTCTCAAATTAATGGTCTGAATGATCCATGTTCTGCAAAATTCTGTGTAAAAAATAGAAACTTCAGCACTTTGTACAGTTAAACAAGCAGACAAAAGAGTTTGATAACTGAATATTTTCACAAAATATAAAATAAATAAAATGTTATTCATGAGGGTCGTAACATATACAAATATTTTGTGGAGAAGCACAGCTGAAAACTATTCCTTCAAGTTAGTATGCATGAATTAATATAATTCATGTATGAAAAATAAAATGCAGATTACTTGTAAATAAATAAATAAATAAAAGCTATTGTAAAATCACTTCAAAACATAGAATTCCTCTCCCAGAATCTGACTGGCAGATAGGTCAGTTCTGAATTATAGAGGTCCATAACAAAACACTAGCTTCAACCCCCACCCAGGAATCTAAGAAAATTGAGCTAATATTTCTTGTGGTTAGTTGATTTGTTTTCCCCACTAACAAATGTGAGTCAGTTAGCTTAATGGGCAGCATTGTATTAGCAGCAGAATCTTAGCAACATAGATTAACTGAGCAATATGTAATACCTAGTGAGCCCTTTTCCAAAATTCTCCTACCTACAGTTCTCTTTGATTTTTAAGTGAAATGACTGCTACACCAGTTGGTTGCTTCTGATTTCCAGTAATAATAGCCTCCATTTTAGAGACTTTGACCTCTTGAGTAGCAGAGCTGATTCAAGCTCCATTTAGACAGAAAATATTATATGATATGCCTGTGTGTATAATACCCACATTTCTTACTGAATTTTGTGAGTCCTCAATCAATTTTTTTTTGAGTAATGCAAACAAGTATTGTGTTTAAGACCATAATATCACATCAGTTCCCAGTACAATTAATAAATATAGTATTTAATATACTATACAATTTCTATTTTAGAAACAGCTGAAAAAAAGGATTAAAAAAAAAACACACTATAAAACCATTGGAACTACTGGGTCATAGAATGTTCATCTGATCCCTGAATTTTAAGGCAAACAACCACCTAGATGTATTTAGACTTACAGGCATTTGAATGTAAAGGTAGTAGGTATTCACTTCTGCAACTAACCTGCAGCAATCATATTAAAAACTGGTTTTGCACAATCATGTGGTTCTTCAGGATTTGGCATCCTAGCAAGCATGGAAAAGATTGATAGTGATAATCACCCCACATCAAGAGACTACAGAGCTTATTAAAGCAAGGTGATAGAGGAGTGACGTGAGGCAGAGACTGACATGATGGGAGAGGATTCCTGTGCTATGGAAAGAACACTAAACAAAATGCATCATGCTCCAGGAAAAAAAAAAAAAAAGAAGAAGAAGAAGAAAAAAAAAGATAACAGCTATTTCTATTTTAAAGTGAGCAAAGGAGAAAGGAGTCGTAACTGCCAACTTTGGAGTGATTATTGACAGGGGCAGGGAGAAATGGGATGCCAAAGACTTGCTGATGAGTGTATGAGCATCTACCTGCCAAGAGTCAGGGAACTGACAAGTCATTTAAACTACCAGGAGGAAAAAATGTCAGGACTGAAAGCTGTCAGGACTCTAGGAAGCATTTAAAAGGCTATTCACTCTTCATAGATCAGGTCTTTCTGAAGATAATCTCACTCTACAAGAAACTGTGAAAGATACTCCTCCTTCCAAAGAACTTTTATTTGTCACCTGTAAAAGAAACTGAGAACATGTGGAATGGAAATTATCCATCATGCATTTGCATAATGCATTATTTTGTTTAGTTATTGGATTTCAGGCAATTCAGAGATGTCTCTTTATAATCATTTGCTCATTGATTTTGTGCTCGTATCTAGCATAAGATTTTTTTGACCTAATACAGTTTCCAAGATAAGCCATCTAAGGGAAAAAGAAAAGAAAAGCAAACTCATTTTGAGATATATCGCACAGCAATTTTTAGTTAGCTAGTGCTGTCAGAACACTGAAGCTAGATGTTAGCAAATAGTGAAGTGGAGAGCTCTATACAGGTCTAATAAATAGCAATTCTATCCTGAGAATGATTTCAGGTCAAATACGTTTATTTTCACAATTCTGTTTAACAGCTCTACTGTTGAAATGCTTATATACATGCATAATATATGCATAATATATAATATATATATATATTATGCATATCTATATGTATGAACACAAACATGAATGTGCACCCATATATATTCCATTCCTTTGATTTCTATAAAAGACAATTTGGGACTACAAAAAAAGGAATACCTATGAAAACCAAATAACATGAGTAACTGTCAACAGTATTCAAATATGAATATGAAAATGTTACTCTTTACCAGGGATTTTTTAAGCATTTAGAGATTCCATTCAGAAATTAATAGTTTTACTAGTTATGAGATCTAGATTTGCAAATGTTTCTTAAGACAGAACAATATTAGGTAATGTTTGATCACCTCCAGTGATCACTCTACTATATCTCCCTTCTGTATAAACGTACATTTTACTTACCATGAAAAAATCATAGAATCATAGAATTGTTAAGGTTGGAAGGGACCTCTAGAGATCATCTAATCTAACCCCCCTGCACACACGGGGTCACCTAGAGCACGTGGCACAGTACTGCATCCAAGCGGGTTTTGAAGATCTCCAGAGAAGGAGACTCCACAACCTCTCTGGGCAGCCTGTTCCAGTGCTCTGTCACCCTCACTGTTAAGAAATTTTTCCTTAAGTTCCTGTGGAACTTTTGGTGTTTCGGTTTGTGGCCATTACCTCTAGTTCTGTGGGTGGCCACCACTGAAAAGAGGCTGGTCCCATCCTCCTCACTCCCTCCCCTGAGGTACTTATGGACACTGATCAGATCCCCTCTCAGCCTTCTCTTCTCCAGGCTGAACAGGCTCAGATCCCTCAGTCTCTCCTCATAGGGCAGATGTTCCAGGCCCCTGATCATCCTTGTAGCCCTGCGCTGGACTCTCTCCAGCAGCTCCACATCCCTCTTGTACTGTGGAGCCCAGAACTGGACACAATACTCCAGATGCGGCCTCACCAGGGCTGAGTAGAGGGGCAGGATCACCTCCCTCGACCTGCTGGAGACACTCTTCTTAATGCAGCCCAGGATCCCATTGGCCTTCTTGGCCACGAGGGCACACTGCTGCCTCATGATCAACTTGTCATCCACCATGACACCCAGGTCTTTCCCCGCAGAGCTGCTCTCCACAAGGTCGGTCCCCAGCCTGTACTGGTGTCTGGGGTTATTCCTCCCCAGGTGCAGGACCTTGCACTTGGCCTTGTTGAATTGCATGAGGTTTTTCACCGCCCAGTTGTCCAGTCTGTCCAGGTCCCTCTGGATGGCAGCACAGCCCTCTGGGGTATCGGCTACTCCTCCCAGTTTGGTATCATCAGCAAACTTGCTGAGGGAGCACTCTGTGCCTTCATCCAGGTCATTGATGAATAAATTGAACAGGACTGGACCAAGGACTGACCCCTGGGGCGGAGCTTGCCCAGGAGTATGCTGTGAGGGACAGTGTCAAAAGCCTTGCTGAAAACCAGATATATAACATCCACCACTCTCCCCTCATCTATCTAGCTGGTCATTCCATCATAGAAGGCTATCAGGTTAGTCAAGCATGATTTCCCCTTGGTGAATCCATGCCGACTACTCTTGAGCACCTTCTTATCCTCCACATGTTTGGAGACAACAGTCAGGATGAACTGCTCCATGACTTTCAGGGATGGAGGTGAGGCTGAATGGGCTGTAGTTGCCTGGGTCTTTCTTCTTGCCATTTTTGAAGACTGGTGTGACATTGGCTTTCTTCCAGTCTTCTGGCACCTTCCCCATTCTCCAGGATCTTTCAAAGATGATGGAGAGCAGCTTAGCAATAACATCCACCAGCTCCTGCAGCACTCTCAGGTGAATCCCATGGATTTGTGGATGTCAAGTTTCCCTAAGAACTCTCTGACCCAATCTTCCTCTACCCAGGGCAAGTCTTCATGTCTCCAGGCACCTACTCTGGTTTCTAGGGTCTGGGATTCCAGAGGGCTGCCCTTGGTAAACACTGAAGCAAAGAAAGCATTCAGCAACTCTGCTTTTTCAGTGTCTTTCATAACCAGGGCATCCACCCCATTCACTAGTGGACTCATGTTTTGCCTAATCTTCCTTTTACCACTGATACATTTGAAAAAGCTCTCTTTATTATTTTTAACATCTCTTGCCAGGTTGCGTTCCAAACATGCCTTAGCTTTCCTCGTCACATCCCTGCATTCCCTAACAACATTCCTATATTCATCCCAAGGAGCCTGTCCTTTTTTGCACTTTCGGTATAATGCCTTTTTCTGTTTGAGTTTTGCCAGCAACTCCTTGCTCATCCACACAGGGCTCCTGCCCGCCCTGCCTGACTTCTTACGCAAAGGGATGCACCGCTCCTGAGTGTGGAGGAAGTTCTGCTTGAATATTGACCAGCTCCCTTGGTCCCCACTTTCTTTCAGAGTCCTAGCCCATGGAATTCTTCCAAGGAGGTCTCTGAAGAGGCCAAAGTTGGCCTTCCTGAAGTGCATGGCTGCAAGGCTACTTACAGCCCTGCTTCCTCCTCATCGGATCCTAAACTCAACCAGCTCAGGGTTACTGCAGCCGAGGCATTCCCCCACCTTCACATCTCCAACAAGTCACTCTTTATTTGTTAGTATGAGGTCCAGTAGCCCACCTCTCCTTGCTGGTTCCTCCACAATCTGTGTTAATACATTATCATCAGCGCTC
Source organism: Tinamus guttatus (assembly GCF_000705375.1). The sequence continues at coordinate 63,476 of NW_010587925.1, forward strand.
TGCAGGAACCTCCAGGACTGCTTTTGCCTAGCTGTACTGTCTTTCCAGCTGATATCAGGGTGATTGAAGTCTGCCATGAGAACCGGGAAGGCTACTTCCAGCTGTCTGTAGAAGGCCTCATCAACTTCCTCGTCCTGATCAGGTGGCCTGTAGCAAATCCCTACCACAGTGTCTCCCACATTAGCCAGCCCTCTACTCCTTACCCGTAAACTCCCAACTCATCATCATACACCCCCAGGTTGAGCTCCATGCATTCCAGTTGCTCTCTCGCATAAAGAGCAACTCCACCACCTCACCTTCCCGGCCTGTCCTTCCTAAAGAGCACATAGTCTTCCATGGTAGGAAAGGTAGGTAGGAAATGGTAGGTAGGAAAGATTTCCAGCAGTTCTGCTTTCCAATGTAAATGGTGAACCATAAAGATGTAAAAAGGGAGGGTAAGCTGGAGCCATTTCTTAAAATTATGTGGACTGGTATTTCTTCACTAAAGTAAAGGGAGTTCCTCAGATTTTCATCAGATGGGAGGCTTGTCCGGCTTTCTCCGTTTGAGCAGTAAGCAACTGAAGAGCCAGCAGTGATTGAGTACAAAATCTGACGTATTCTTTTGCAATTGATTTCTGGATTCTGGAGTAAAATATCAGCTTAAATCTCTGAACGTGGAAAACTTGTAAAATAAAATGTGAAACCCTGCAAAGCTGTATTAAGCCAAGAAAGTATATTGGAAATTGCTTTAATACAGAACTCTTTTCATTAACTCCATTCTGAGGTAAGCATAGTTATTTTCACAATTACTTTGAAAGAGAGTTACATTATTATTGGAGCACAAGCTGTTATTTTTGTAATCAATTGTTATATCTTTTCTTGGACCCTGAGGTTAATTTGGACCCCTCAAATAATATTACTTCATGAGATATACCATGATATGATGGACGCATTTGATAAAATTTATGAAAAACTTGGAAAAATAATGGTAATTATTTGTTTTTATGGGCTTGGATATTTATAATTGAGACAATAAATTGATATACTTAACACTAGTACAATAGTTTTTGCAAGTCGCATGTTCTTTGGCATTTTGTGTGGCAAGTGCTTGCTTAACTGGACTCCTCATGAAGCAATGTTCACTATGATTAGATTTCACTCTCTGATTCTGTTGTCATTACGTTTGTGTAATACAAAAAGAGAACATAAATATAATCTTGAATTTGTTGCACAGAGATTTTATTCTCCTCCCTTTCACTTACAGGGGTAATTACTTCCCCCTTTTTTTAAAAAAAAAAAAAAGATTTTTATATGATAGTTCTTGTCTATATATAGTAAAATCAGAGTAACATACCTCAGTAAATAGATTAATATTAGGTGTTCCATAAAATGACACTGTGCTCTACACAGCCAGACACCAACATTCAGCAAAAGCTCTCCAAATTCACAGGGACATTTTCTCAGAATGGTAAACTAGAGACAAATTTTCCTGATGATTGAAACAATAGACAGTTCTGTTTAGAAATCTCCAAAATATGGATTCTTCTCAAGTGCATCATGTTTCCTTCAGAGGAGAGGTTGTATTTATGCTGAAAATACTATTTTACCATATTATTACAAATAAAAATGTAATAAATCTAGGGGCATGGTTGAAAGGATCACATGCAGAGTGTTTAAAGCCATCTTTCTCCTAATTTGTAGGCTTGCACAACACATGGTAACTGAAAGGTTTGGTTGAAATAAACTAGAATTCACACATTAAAATTAGAGAATTTACATAGACGCACTGAGATATTGTGCTAATGAGAATGACCTATATAATCAATAGCTGGCATTACCTCACTAAAGATTGGCAGTAAGTGGAAAGCTTTTCAGGAAATTATCTGCACCCAGTAATCTTGCAGTTACAGTATCAAACAGCATGAATTCACTTCTCATAATAGCTGATGCCTAATAGCAAAGTTTAATGGGCAGATTAGGACAAATAGGTAGTTAAAAATTGTCTATAAATGGTCAAGTATTTTAAGCTTATCAATATTTGCTGAGTGTTGTGAGCAGACACAGGCTACTTAGTTTTTTTTTTCTGATAGGTGTTGTGCTGATTCATATTTTAACTTTAGAGACAAAGAAATTATTATCTATGTGGGTCATGTACTCTTAAGTTTTCATATGACACTCAACTTGCAAAATCTGAGCATTATCAACAGCATTGGAAATTGATACAAAATGTAGCCTGCCTGAAGGAGTAGTAAACTTCAGTCTTTATTTCTTTCATGCCCTTTCTCTTTAGCACTGGTTTTATTATTCATAAGCATCACCATAAAACAAATTTAATTTAAAAAGACAACACAATAAATATGATTTTTAGCCAACTGAGATGTTAGAGAATTTATCATTTTGTTGTTTCTCCTACTCTTTGAGCTTGGTCACTAAAAAGAAATTTCCCAGAGGTACTGTCTTCTTCCTCTGGCTCAGTTATTCGTATTTTATTACAGTCTTCCTTGCACACCTGCCATCCTTGTCCATTTTTAAAGACCAACACTGTTTAGCAGTTTGTATGCACATCTATGTTCATGGGTATTTATTTATCAGATTTGTATGTGTTTATATGTACTTTTTCATTGAAAGAGTCTGAGTTTTGTAGTGGATGTAGTTCTCTCTTAATATGCTAGCATGAAGCCAATTGTAATCACTCGTTGATTTAAATCTACTTTTTAAACTACGTTAGGAAACAGGAAGAAAAGTTTAGAAAGGAATGGGTTTCTAAAGTGTTTGAGGCTTCAACCCAATCACAGTGGAATCCTATGTGTGTTCAGATCCATTGCCTTTTGACACACTTGCCTGAGTGTCTCTCTATGTTTGTATTCACCCTTTCTTTTCCTGCCTTGCAGTCACATACATGCATACAAATATATATGTTTATATGTAAATACAAAAGGATTACTCAGTTGATCCAAAAGATCTGCAGCACAGTGAGGACAATGTAAAAGATCTAGCTAAGTACCAAGAGCTTTGAGTTCTTATCTAAAGGAGAATGTTTCCATACCAGGGCTTCATAATCCATCCATAATTTATGTCAGGTAGAGTTCCAACAGGAAGGACCAAGTGAGTTCAAGTGTGTGTGGTAACATTACAACCAGGCAGGAATTTTAAGTGTACTTATTCCTCAGGTGGTTGGTAAAGTAGATGAAGACTCCTTAAAATTCTGTATTATTATAAGCAATTAAGAACCTTAAATTCACAATTTTACAATAAAAAGGCAAGAAAATTAATTGCTAATATGCATTACTATTATTGCCTTATACAATTTATTGAAGCTGTTTTAATGTCTGCTAAATAATCATGGTATAAATAGGTCATGATATATAACGAAGAAAAAACAACTGCTTAAAAAAATATTTCGATCAGTTCAATGTGAATTACGTTAAAAGCTAGGGTTTATTTTAATGTTTACTTCAAGAAATGATCTATAAAATGTTTATGAAATCCATGAAAATATATGAAAGTGTACATTATGAAAACAGCCATAAATTGAGACTGGTTGATGAAAGGGCTGAAATAAACATAATTTACTTGTATTTTGTGAATAAACTTGTCATTGTTTATTGCTCAGGAGGGTTCTCTATTTGTTAAAATGCAAATAGGAATCCATATTTGTGGTCTATGCAAATGAATGGTAATATAAATAAACAAATATGAAAGTTCGTATTTTTTATTCTTCATTCAGTTGTCTTTATATTTGCCAGTGATATTGATATCTATATTTAATGCTCATACAAAGGACTCATTTTTCTTGTATGCCATTAATGAATTTAATTTTTGTCTTACAGTATATACACAATAAATTATCTAATAAAATGCAGAAATAAATTCCTCATTAAACTTCTGTAAAAAACAGTCCCAGTAGATGTGTTAAATGTAAGAGTAAACCAGATCATTAACCTTACCTAATTTTGCCGTGTAATTAGTTCTGTCTTTTGTGGATCTATTTTCTATTTTTACTAGTGTCCTTTTTTTATCTGAAATAAATAAAATCTATTTCAATTACCAGAAACTTCTACAAAACTTGGTGTCAAGATGTTTGATTGATATCAAAAAATGTCATTTAATTTACCATAACAATGAGCAAAGATACTGAGAAATACTGTGGTGTATTCAATCTTTAAAGAAATATTCTACCTTTGACCTTTTTAGTTTATCATTACTTTGACCATTTTAATTTATCATGCAAATTTATGATATTTAATAGTTATGTGTTTCAAAGTAATTGTAATTATGTAAATCACCTAAATAGCCTAAAATAAAATAAAGAGCAGATGCAGAACTTCAGAAATGAAAAACAGCACTGGTGTTCATAAGCTTCTGAACAGAATCATGGACATCTGCATTTGGCCTGGATTGTGCTGTGATGTTCTGAAGTTCAAAGATGCTTAGATTTCCCTTCTAAAGGTTTTCTAAAGACATCAAATGCTCCGTCTGCATCAGTGTCTCTTTCTTTAATTAATCTTAACTTTATAATTTGATAAAGCTCTCTAGAATATAGAGAAGATTCAGCAACTCTTTTGCTTTTGTTATTACTTCAAAAATCAGAGTTAAAAAGTCAGCTGTTTTAGAGTTCCTTAACATACAGAAAATCTTGTGTACAAGACTACTAAATAAATACGACATCCAAACTTATGCTGAGCATGTTAACACAAGCAGAGGAATAGATAATTAAAAGTGAAAGATTAGAGAACCTGGATATTAAATAAAAATGAGATGGTAATTTGAGGGCTTTGCCTTGTTCCCACTTGACAATAAAAGTATTCCCAGTGTTCCTAGCTGTACATTCTTATGAGAATGGGTAGGAGCTAATCAAAATTCCTTAAACCAGTGTTGGCTTTTTGTAGTGGACATTGAAATAATTTCAGCAAATCCTGGAGTTGCTGATCTTGAAATCACGTTTGGTCACTGTGCGATAGTGTGTCTCTCCTTATGTGCTTGGAAGTGTCAGTCCCTTCAATGTAGAAAGCGGTGTGTCCACCTCTTTTATGAAGTGACTTGAGAGAACACCAAAAAATATTCTCAGCTGGTGTGTAACAGTGCCTCAGAAACCATTTGCCTCATGGATCATGCAAGTCTGAAATTCATTTTAGATTCAATTACTTGGTGATACATTATTTCCTTGAAAACCTGTGGCCCTCTGTTCAGATTTGAATCTCTTTTTCTGACCTGAAGGCAAGTTTCTTTCTGAGGCAAGCTGGGCCACAGTCATGTACCTGGGAACCCAAAGCTTAGAGCTCTGCTCTATTCACTTTATAACAGAAACATAAGGGCTGAAATTTTGCTTTGGATTTGATGATAGTTTGCTGAACTTGAAATGCATAAGATGACACATATGAGATCTTTGGGTTACATTGAGCTCTTGAGTGTTATATGACTAGAAGTGGACTTCCTCAGTCACCTGTTGCTGTTTCACACACCATGTTCCCGTTTCCAATCATAACAATTTCTAAATGTTAGGTATCTTGCCCTCACTGTCCCAAAGGCAGAGTTCTTACAGATGTTGACTGCTCTGCAGATGGGGAAAGTGATCTCTTGGTTATTTTCTCCATGTGTTTCTATTTATTCTCATGACAATAATGTGCTTTAATGTAAATAGCTCTTGCTTTGGACATATTCCAAATTTTAAAATACATAAATACAAGATGTTCTTTTCATATCCATCCCAGAAGATTTGCTTACATAGATACTAATAAATAAAACTTTATGAAGTTTAGCATTAACTAGCATTAAGAGGTAAGACATTAACTTATTTTCAGGTTAAAATCTAACTAGATGTGAATAATTTTTTCCCTCCATATATAGAAAATAGAATCAATCCTCAAAAAAAAAAAGAGTGGGGAGGGGAGGAGGAGAAGACCACATTGCTAAATCCAGCAAAGTTTTCATTCACAACATATTTTAAAAACTTACATTTCAGTATAAATCTCAAAAGACTAAAAATGCAATGTACACCACTAGGAAAAGGAGCAGATAACTTACTAATGTGTCATACACAGGAGATACGTCAATATTTTCCCAGTTACTCTTCTCCATGGATACACAATTTGAAGTATGCTCAACTGAGCAAAAAGGGCTCATTTACTTTCCCATTTTGAAAAAAAAAAAAGTTTCATTTCTATTTATATATATCCCAAGTATATGTACTTCATCTTTCAGATTTGCTGCCTCTTCCCTTTTGTGTCTGTCCCCTGCCGTTTCCCATGTTACTGTATGTATGTGTTTTTGCGATCTTGTGTTCTTTGTGGATGCATGCCTGCTGTTCAGAAACGTCTATTGCAAGTAAGCTCTTTGTTGCAGATGCTGGATTGTCTCTTCCATCCAGCTCAGGAAAGACCCCAGGAAAGAGCTATAGGAGATGAAGCCCATCCCTCTTTCCCCTTAGTACAATTTCTTTGTGGAAGAAACTCAGGAATGCTTGTTCTTTCCCCTTCTTTCAGCTTCACTGACATCTACGGTGGCTTAAGAGACATGGAATATTTTAAGTGCAGTACCTATGATATCACTGTACTACAGTCATTTTTGTCATCTTTTGATACAATAAATCTTAAAGTCCCTTACCATGTTTTGATGGGCTATGATTATGATTTCAGTTTTTTTTCTGAAAGCATCTGGGAATTCATAATAGAAAGACTAGAAATTTCATGAAAGACAGCACAAATACATGTTACTGGAATATTTGCAAACAAAAAGAGAGTCTCCTTCATAATGAAATCTGGACTGTAATTATAGTCCAAACAGTAATTACACAAAAATCTGAAGCAAAAATATTTTATAAGCCCAGTGTAATTATGTGCTGTACTAAATCTGTTGTTAAAATATAAGGGCCGGCTTTGAATGACAGTGACTTAATACCTTCACTGTCTGTGAATCAAAAACCTCTCTTAATGAAAACAATGACTTTTTTTTTTCAGACAAAATGTTGTAGATATATTTCCCTTTCAGTTTGAACAGCTTCACCATTTAATTCCACGCAATATTGTGGGAAGAGAAGTAAACCTAGAAAATAGAGAACAGTGCAGCTCAGCACCTTTCCCTAGCTAGATCACCTCTGCCTTTTCCACACACCTATATGCTCCAGAAATAGAACGGAGTTAAAAACTTCGTAGATATAGTCATAATCCATCATTTCCTAATCCCAAACCTAACTAAATGTCTTTTTTTTTTCTTAAAACAACTCATGAAATCATGAGGAAATTAGTCACAAATTGCTGCTTATGCTGCATGAAATGTGCCCCTGTAGCTGCAGTCTGTACGCATGCAGTCTTCTGTGGGATACTCTATGGCTGGTAATGAGCTCACGCAGCAGCTGGACCATCAGCTGGACACCTGGAAGGTCTTTCTTCTCTGCTTACTGTTGGGGTCTTAGTAAGAATATATAAGAAAGTGGAGTTTGTGGGGAACTGGACCGATGCCTAGCAAACAAGCACCTGGAGGAGCACTAACCAGCTGGGAATCTGTAGCTGGCCAATGAGAACGCCGCAGAGTAATGAGCTCACGCAGCAGCTGGACCATCAGCTGGACACCTGGAAGGTCTTTCTTCTCTGCTTACTGTTGGGGTCTTAGTAAGAATACATAAGAAAGTGGAGTTTGTGGGGAACTGGACTGATGCCTAGCAAACAAGCACCTGGAGGAGCACTAACCAGCTGGGAATCTGTAGCTGGCCAATGAGAACGCCGCTCCCTAGCGCATGCCCACCTGCACTGGTATAAAGCTCTGCTGCAGACAACAGCAGAGGGGAGTTGACCT
>NW_010587925.1:72004-86927 GCF_000705375.1 Tinamus guttatus
AGAGGGGAAATGCTGAGGATTACAGCCCTATGTTTTTGTTTTTTGTAAATGTTGCAATGTTTATTGCTAATTTTTCTTTTTTGGAAAAAAGAGGGGGAGATGTTGGGGTCTTAGTAAGAATATATAAGAAAGTGGAGTTTGTGGGGAACTGGACCGATGCCTAGCAAACAAGCACCTGGAGGAGCACTAACCAGCTGGGAATCTGTAGCTGGCCAATGAGAACACCGCTCCCTAGCGCATGCCCACCTGCACTGGTATAAAGCTCTGCTGCAGACAACAGCAGAGCGGAGTTGACCTCACTTTGTGTGGAGGTGTTGTTTGCTCTGGCTTGTGGGGAGGGCCCTGGCACTTGGTGCGAGAGTGACCCTCGACAGCTTACCTCTTGTTTTCAGACAAAACCTCAGCACTGTATCATTTCTTGATACTTTTTTTTCCTCTGAAAGGGAGAAAAAGGTCATCAGCTTCCAAAGCGGTGGACCAGGCACAGAGGCAGGGATCTACATAGTCAGGCTGTGTCTCCCCATGGTTCTTCTACAGTGAAGAACCATATTCTAGATTTAAGATCAGGTACCACAAACTCCTCCAAACCCTGCTTTTTACTGCATGTGGTGCAGCTTAGACAGCAATATTTTTCAGTGTTAACATCAATTACCTAATATACATCCCTCTCTCCTTTGCCTACATAAGAAATTTCTCATAACTCTGCTAGATAGTCACTATAAAGTAGAAGAGATAACATATATACAGATTTCTGTAGAGTGTTTTTAAGCAAAAAGTTTTGGAAAACATAGTCAGTGTCCTCAAACGGTAATGAAACAGTCAATAAAAACATTTTCCTTCGCTGTCGATGTCTACAGCGGAAAGAAAAGAGTATTTTCTGTCAGTTACTCACTGCCAATGAACTAACATGGCCACAGCTATTTCCTGAGGTGACCTAGTATGCAAAAACTATCACCAGAGAATGAGTCTGCTCCTGGTCAAGATTTGAAACTCAGACGCTTTCTCTTTGTGTGTTTATTTTCATTGGGGCTTCTGGAAAATCGGTTCTGAGCATCAGGACCTTGAATTCAGGTATGAGACTTCTCCATGAAAGTGATTTAAAGCACAGCTGAAAGCACCTTTTCTGAGCTTTTTTTAAGGGCTGATAAAGTTCCTGAGAATACAAATCACAGAGCTATGCCTTATTTCCAAAATACTTCCTATGGAAACCTTGCTAAAAAAAGCTCTATCATTTCTTTAATAAAAATAACAACATTTTATCTTAGTTGCTATTTTTATAGCAACTAAAAATAGCAACTAAGATAAAAAGTTGCTATTTTTATTAAAGCAACTATTAAAGCTATTTTTATAGCTTGTCAGTCCATCATTTTTTCTTGGAGCCCTAGATTCTGGATGCATCAAGTTAGGATGCATCCTCCTGGATGCAAGAGGATGCATCTCCTCGTTAATTTTCATTTTGCTTTGACAACAAAAGAGAATATTTCTTAGCAAGGCTATTTTCCATTGTAAATATATGCATGGTCTCCTGCTTTTCCGTAGCATGTTTTCTCCTAGCAGGCTGAGCTGGTTATTGACTCGGTAATTACAGAGAAGTTCCCCACACATTTAGGTGTGTGTATGGGTGAGAGGAACATTTCTGACACACATTAGATGTTCCATTTTCAAAGATCCTGGCATAAAAAGATAATGAAAATGAGCCCTGTGACCCTGGAATGTCAAGACCTGGGCTCTGACAAGGCTCTCCCTGTCTCACTCATTTTTCCTCATCTTTCCCAAACACTGCTTGGAATGCTTCAACTCACTTACATATTTTGCTACTGTGACTGCAACATGTGCCAGACTCTTGCAAAACAGTGTTTAAACGAACAGAGGAGTATTCTTCCTTTATGAGATTTTTTTAAAATGAAGCTAGAAGGCAAAATTCCAATGTGGAATGTATTTATGATCATTTATTTTTGTATTATTGTTAAAGGCTTATTATTGATTTTTCTTTTAAGGTTAAAAATAATTTTAGATAATATCCAGGGAGCAAACAGGGACAAAAATAAAATACGGATGGGCATACTAATTCCATACAGCATTACATGCCTTTTTCATTTCTTTTATATACAGAAATGATTTTTTTGTTGTTTTCCCCCACATTATTCAGAAAAAAAAAAGGATACTTCCTTGATTTCCTGTAGTATCCAAATGGGATAATAAAGTGTGTCACCTGAAACAAACCTGTCAGATTTAGAACAAAATATATTATCAATTTCTGCAAATCTTTTGATTATTAAAAAATACATATTTTTTCCAACTCTCCCAGGTACATCTTGGTGAACTACACTCAATAAATTCTGCATTCAGTATATTGCTTTTTACAAATCCAAATATACAAGTCCTGATATTTTATTTAGCACTTTGCTTTATGAAAAAAGGAACCAAACCAAGACAAGCCAATTTTGCCTACTAGCTGATCACATTTATTTTTAACTATGGTGTTTATTCACTAATTATCTCATCAGATTGTTCAAAAGTAATGCAGTATTTTTTATTTCTCCCTGACTAACATGGATTTTTGAATCCATGATCTGATTTCAAGGTGGGTGTAAGAATATTTTCTTCACCATTATTTCAGCCCCTGTGAGTCATAGATTACTTTGGAAAACTTCTGCATGTGCCAGTGCACAAGGACTTACTTTTCTGTAATACTCATAAGAATATGAGTATTATACACTTCTCTACATATTCTTGCAGGAAAAAAAAATGTCTGTTAGCTTGTGAAAACAAATAACAACCAAAATATGTCTGCTTTGTCTACAGTTTTCCAAGTTATGTATTTGAATATCAAATGTCTCCTCAAGCCAGCAAGTCAACAACAGTGAATCATTTATGCATTCTCTACTAAATGTCATGTATTGATGAGTGTTCTTTAATTGTCTCTTGGTCTTGCATTTACTGTCTTTTTATAGGTGTGGATACTCTGAATAATGACAGACACATGTCAGCTTTCAAACGGAAGTTGGCAAGTTCTTGTCAGTTAAAATGGGATGGTTCTTCAAGCACTACAAATGTTTATGTTATAAACCAGAAAGCTTTGGAATATTATTACTGATAAATCTAATCTACTTGATATTCATAAGATGTAACCTAATGTTTAAGTGAAAAGAGTGAACAGTTCCACATATGAATTAGGTGTTTTTGCCCTACTGGAATTGATGTTGTTCTCAATGAGCTGGATTCAAGACCTTAATGAAAGTAATTTTCTCCACACAAAGAATATGATTAAAACAAAGAACCTCTTGAGAAGCTGCAGTATTATTTCTAATGAAAAGGTGCTTTTTATGATCTGTTTCACAATGTTTTCTGTAAGCCGTTTAAGTAAAATTCAAATGATTTTGAAGAAGGTAAAGAGAAAAAGCTGACCAGTGGAGACTGCCAATCCTTCAGAAAGCCCTATTCTAAACTATTTTATTATTTCTGTCATTATCCTTATCAGCAAAGCAAATTTATCAGTGAGCACAGGTAGTTCCTGTGTAAAGTGAATTTTACCTTGTTCAGTTTTTTGGCGGGCTTGTTCAGCTTCTTTGATTTTAATGATGCAAGAGCATAATTTTAGGACAGAGGTTGAATTCAGAAAATTAAAACTCAATGAACTGCTTAAAAAAGGAGGAGACATAATTAATTAATCTGAACCAAAGTACCATGAATTTAAATGTTTTGACATATATTCCACAGCTACTTAAGAGATCTCAGCTCTCCACTACATGATTCCAACAGAGGCTGCAGAACCACTGCTCCTCAGCTTCCACAGATCACATCTTAACATATTAATATAATCCGAAATGACCAAAGTTCAAGCTGATATTCCGGATTGTGTGTTGTGGTTGTTCATGGCCCCACAAGGATCACCAGAGAGCTTTTATTTGAAAGTCCTTGCTGCAAGAACATGCTGGCATGCATTAGTACAAGGGCAACTGAGAATGCTTTATCTTCAAAACAAGAAGATGTAATTTAGAGAGGAAAATAGCCTGGGAAAGTCAGCAGAGTCAGTAACAGTACTGATCCTTTTGCTAAGCAAAGAGCAGATCTCCTTCTTATATAGGCCAGCTTCCACCCAGAGCAAAAGTCTGAAGATAACACAACTAAGACTTTTTGTGATGTTTAATTACTTACAAAATGTACTGTAATCATGCTGACTCAAAATAGAAGTCATCAATAATTGTTCAAAGTTAATGGTGTTAATTACTAAGTTTAAAGTAAACTAACTACCAAGAATTAGAGGTATTTTACAAATTAGGACATTTTTCTTTCTTGTTTCTCTGCTTGCATATACAGTGTGATGCAAACAAAGCTTACTTAACTTTTCACTAGTGATTTAAAATGTGTTCCTTAGTCACAGAAACTAAAAAAAAAATAAAAATAAAAATGGTGTTTCAATTTTTGTGGCTCCTCTTTCAATTGCAATCTAATATTAAGTGAGGAATGGGAGATACACTTATAGTCTGTCAGAAAATAATATAAAGTAAACGCCTGTAGTGTAATGACAAAAAAAAAAGTTCAAGTGAGGAGCTTGGGAGATCTTTTTTAAATGCGTTAATGTACATTCAATTTAAAATTAAAATTTTAAATTTACTGCTCATATTCACTATGTCAGGCTATCTGTAAAGGCAAGAGGGCTTCAACCTCATTCATTCACAAAGGGAGTCCACTGCCAGCTCAGTGATACCGGAACCTATGTCACATCTTACATGGAGTCTCACATCCTGCATAATTGATGCCTTTGGCATTGGGCTTACAGCACGGGGTTGATGGATTCCCCTGGGTCCACGTGCCCATTACAAATGGACCATTAGCAAGTGTTGTACATGTTATTCATACTGCTGGATTGTGACTGGAGAGTGATCCCTGATAAACAAGAATGTAAGAAAAGCTCCTTTAGTTATGACCCTTCTCTGGTTAAAAACTGAATTCAGTCCTGGAAACTCTACTAGTAGAAGTAATAACTGATAAAAGTAAGCCACTCACAAGAATCCTATCTCTTTGCCAACATGCTAAATTATGAATTAAATAGCACTGATTCTATGCTTCTAAAATAACATTTACTGGGATAAACTCGGGTATCCTCCAAGCATATTTGAATCTATTCATATTTTAGTTAGTCATATATTCCTGACTGAAAAAAAAAATCCATTTAAATAGTGGTAAGTTTTAAAGAAGAAAATATATGTATGTTAATGCTTTCATTGAATGCAGCTTCATAAAGCATACACATAAAAATATAGAGAGATGCTTATATATAACAGATAGTCGGCCTCTTGACAGGTTGTAAGAATAGATTTAGTGATATTGCATTCATAGTTCTATTTCTCATTCTAAGTTGTGTCATACTAGCCTTTAAATAAAGACTGGGTTTTGGCCTTTGCAACAGGTTATTTTTTGTCTATTGAAGCTCTAAGACATACAGTTCTCCAGCAGCTACTGAAAAATTTTGTTATGTATTGCTCATATTTTCTTGCCTGAGGAACATAGAGGCCTCTCAAACTGGTGTCAACAGAATGGCTTTCAAGCTAATTTCAAAGCATAGTCAATCTGTGTGGGGTTGCTATCACTCAGAGCAAAGGGAAGAATTGCATTTAACCAAGCCCTTGTGATCCATGTCATACCACTAGATAAAAAGTAAACAAGAAGGTAGACAAAAAGGAAACTCTGCAAAGAAGTCTTACAAAAAGCATCAGCTACAGTACCTGGAGAATGCACCTCTGGGATGAAGATTTTTAGGGCTCCAGTTCAGCAAATTTTCAAGTAGTCAGTTGATCTTGATGAAAACATTACCATCTTTGGGCACGTTCCCAGATCACTATCTAAACTGACTCCAGTAAGATCAATCATATATGCTTCTAAAATATTATGCTCTCCATTACTTTGAAAAAACTCAACAATTCCTAGCTTTTAGAGAAGTCTTGGGACTACTGGCATATGAATTGAGATCTGAGTTTGACTTCTCATGTGCTAAAGACACTCTGAATGACAATTAGAGGATCACCTAGCCTGTGTAAAGAAAGACTTTCAGTGTACCTTTGTCTAAGTTGTCTTCTGAGAAAATATCCATCTATATCTTTCTGAGAATCACCGACTGCAGCTGAAGTCCAAGTTCTAGAACGCAAAGCCTACTAGCCACTTTCTCGGGGTGTATCTTCTTTTCTCATTTTCTCTCTCTCTCATCTAATCAAAATGATGAGTACAATATGAAATATTGTAACTCAAAATATTTTTTACAGTATTGCAATTTTAATGTTATTTCCCTTTACTAAAGCACGGTGTGAAAAAAATAATTTTAATAGTTCAATCACAGCTTAATTTTCTGAGTTGTAATCAAAACATCTTTGCTATCTATAGAAGTATTTTTCATTTTATTCCTGTGTGATTTTCTTTATAAGCAGTAATTTGACTTTTATAGATTTGAGCTTTATACAGATACACATTTTCAGAGTTCATCTCAGTAATACTCCAGTTGTGTGACTTAGCTTTTAGATCAGATTGTGTAAACTAACAATTTGAAAGCTCTTTGTGCCAACAGTCATTTACTGTTTTATAATGTTAGTAGGAAGCATTCATGAGATGTGTATGCAAACAATTTTTTTTCTTTGACTGTCACCAACAGAAATTTTGCTTATCTATCTCACAAACTTTTATATATTTTAATGACTTGCCTTTTTCCTTGCATTCTAGACTGCATTCCTTATAACCTTAATTTAAGTAAATATGTGAACAAGATTGCTATTTTCTATGTTTATTTAAACATAGTGGGAGTACACACACATACAATTCAGGACACTAATATATAATACACTTTAAGATTTTGTGTATGTCAGCACATATAGGGATATAAGAAAAAATGTGTCTAAAACACAAAGGCAGCCATGAAAATTGAAGGTATGAAGATATTATTACAAATAAAACAATGCATATGGGTCACACATATGATCACAGAAATACGCGAATACAACTGTGAATGAAAAATTGACACATACATGTGTCCCCGAGCAGTTGAAAATCTAGAAAATTGGTATGGAATGCACAGATGACTAAAAAGGATTTGCTATATCCTTCCAAAACATGGTAGGTGACATCAACCATCCACATTTTATTTGAACTTCTGACAACTTCAATACAAAGTCTGGATCACTGCTGTTATCTTTCTAAGGGATAAAAGATTGCCTTCTGGCTGGTTTATACACTATATTCAAGGCAACAAGCAATATGCCACAACACAGATTGATAGAGAACATTTTATTGCACTCACCAATTGTCCTACAGTGCTGAAAGCTTTGTGCAATACAGAAGGATTTATATAACAATGGGCTTTGAGATACTGCTTTTGTATGTGTGCAGGTACTTTTGTTTTTAATAGAAGAAAATTAGTTTTTTTTTGAAAACTGAACCTAAGAATAGAGGTGATATTTCTTATTTTGTGTGGTTATTGGCAGCACCTAAGGCAATTATTAAAAGTGCATTTTCATCCTTTTGTCAAGCTGAGAAGAAGCATTGTCAAGGGAAAACACATACAGTCCCCTTACTAGCATTTTTACAGGTGCCTTATTAACAATGTAGCTTTTGCAGGTTTTGCTAGCAGTACAGTCTTAGAAAGTAGTTCAGAAACTGTGAAGAGGAAGTGGAAAAACGCAAAGCCTTGTAGACTGTGGGACCCCAGGTGCAAGACCTAAAGGAAAGATCAGAAGAAAACCTTCAATGCAAAAGCTTAGATCTGCTAAACTGTAAGCGTAAAATAAAGGGAAACTATTTGTATGTGACCGGTACTGAGCTAAATGATGAGCAGTGCTAATGTCAATAGGAATCCATAGTGAATATGGTGCATGTAAGTGAATTGAATTTTATGGAATTTGTAGATATCTCTTTGTAACACCTCTGTCCAAAATCTTTTTTACAGACTCCAAACAAAGGCAAGTTGTGCCAGACATCCACGATTACATTGAAAGGTGTATAATTGCAGGACAAATCTACATAACCTATTAATGCATGTATGATCATTGGAATATACAATATGTGTAAGAGACTTTGCAGATTGTAGCCCTAACATATTGGTGGTGGCTGCCTGAAACCTAGTGTGTTGATCTTCAACCACTGAAGCTTAACTACTTGCCACTGTGCCTGAATAAATGAAGCTTAAATGAAATTCTGATGTAGAGTTTATTAAGAAATGGAGGTATGGGCATAACTGCCCCTCACAGCTTCATGGCACTCAGGCTATTGAACAGGAGTGACTGCATGCTGCCAATGGAAATAACATGACAAGCAATGCCGATGTCAAACCAACTAGGGAAAATTGTGATAGGCAAGCAAACGAGAAACAATTATGTTTGAACACTGCCATAGAGCAATTTCAAAAATGCATGAAACCGTGCTATGTTGGAGAAGTTTCAGTCAAATCTCCTGTGCAGCTGAGTTCATAGTATTTGTATTTTAATAATCAAATTTAGAGGGATAAATGAATGAAAGTAACAGGAGCATTTAATTTAAAGGATATAAAGACCATAGTCGAAAGGCAATTTTATGTGTATATATACATAGGCAAAGGAATCAAGATTTTTGACTTGTATCTCCAGCAAGTTATAAATTTTGCTCTGTTGAATCTGGGATTATGAGAAAAAGTGGCAGTTTTTAAATTATTTGATACAGTGGTGAAAGATAAAACAGCAGTCAATTTCTCGCAAGGCAAAATGCTGATGAAAAGAAAGGCTACATTTTAGATGCTAGAGGTTCTCTGGATATACTATGCTAGTGAACAGACATGAGTATAGTCTGTTTCATTATATTGGCAATGAATCAAAGATTTTCAAACTGATTTCATATGTAGGAAATACTTTCACAGTTGTGAGTGTGAGTATGTCTCCCTGTGTCCCTCTGTTACTCCCATGTTCCCTCTTTTAAATGTCCAGCCACTCAGTTTCAACTGTGCATGTTAGAAATAGAGCTCTCAAAGAAAACAAGTTTCTAAGAAGTAATTTAAAATGTATATCTAAATCAAAGAACAACCCAACACCGAGAATGTCACCTGATGGAGAGGTAACATTGTGAGGCTTGTTATCAACTGGATAATTGATTGTAGCAGAAAATGAGGGGGAAAAAGGGGTTTTATAGAGAAGATGATTAATTTTTTGATGAGTAAATTAGTTCCTAGACACTGAAGTCCATTAACGTCAAGACACAAGTCCGCAAGGAAACCAGGCTCCTTTTTTTCGTTATTTATAGATGGAGCTGCTTTGGAAATACTAAGTCTTCAACACCCTTGAGTTGCAGTGGTACATATGGTTTGATCTTATGTTAAATTGATTGAAAGCACTGTGGAAGATGTATGTAGGAACTGAAACACAGGACGTGGTAGGAGAAAGAGTGGACCATGTAACTCCTTTCTCAATAGGTATGATCAGCAGACTGAGACTGGAGAAAGTTGCTGGGAGCCACCATGGACAGAGGTAAAGTTTGTTCAGTACCTGCAAGCTCAGCTCTTTCAGGTATAAAGTGTCACAGAAGGGTTGTAGGATTGCACAGAACAAATAAATTTCTCATTCTGTGGCACTATCATTCAGACAGTGGCAAATTTGTAAATAGCCA
This sequence comes from Tinamus guttatus, assembly GCF_000705375.1. Next base: position 81,623 of record NW_010587925.1, read on the forward strand.
TTGTGGAATAAAAGCTACTGTTAGCAATATGAAAATGTAGGGTTAGCCAGTGCTAATATTTCCTTCTCAGTTCTTCCAAACTTAAAAGTTTCATGAAAATTGTTTTCGAATGGTTCTCAGAGCTGATTCACCATTTCTGTCAGTAAGATAAATCTGTCTGTCTAAACTTTCTTTAAACTTCATGCACATTGACTACTGAAAAGGATGAAGGTAATTCATAACAGCTGAAACCAATTAGCAGCTTTCTCAGATTGTTCCTGTATTTCATGTGATCCCCTTCTAATTCCTAAAAAAAAAAAAAAAAAAAAAAAAAAAAAAAAAAAAGCATGGGTGTTTCCTAATGAATGAAAAGCCGCCGCAATGTGTTGTTTAAATTTTACTCTTGCAAACACAAACTTTCTGTCAATAATTGCCTTACTCTTTTTACTAGAGAAAACAATTCTGATACGCTCCCCAAAACTGTTCCCCAGTATATGAGTGCAATAGTAGAGAGTTTTAAAACCTTACGGGTATTATTTAATGAAATGTTGGTGTGTATATTTGCTAATATGTTGTGTGCTGTCTATGTCCTTCAGAATAAAATTACTGCAGACTGTGAAGACAATTCCTGATCCCACATAAGGAGTTCAATTGTCCTTTGGTTATGGTGAAGAAGGCATTTCAGAAGGATATGATTTTTCTGAACTATTCGCTGTGATTCCTGAAGAATGCTTTATAATAGATGAAGCAAAATTTCAAGCACAGGGGTGCTTTACAATTTTTCAATTAATTCAGTGTTATCAGAACTCAATCAGAGCCTAGACAACATTATCTATGTCCGGAAGGGAAAGGTCAATTCAAGAAGGCTGCCATAAAGTGACTTTGCCTCGCACTTCCACAGGTTTGACCCTAGGACAAGAGGTGGGAGAATAGTGGGTAAAAGCACTAGGTTGTCCTACAGTTAGAAATCATATCTATATCCATCACATGTTGTGATAATGACAGTCCCAACAGGATTTATTCAAAGCTATCAAACCTATCAACATTACATTGTGCTAAAGAAGCACAAGGGCTGCAATACAATCCTAGGTTTTTATTTTACTAAAGAATTTAACGCTAATATTAATATGTGAGGAAGGAAAGTCAACTGTTCTTAAAACTCCAATAGACATGCCAAGAGACCCCTAATGCAGCAGTAATTCCTGTCTCCCCAGCTGTAACTCAAAGCTCTGTGGCTTCTTACAGCCTCCTTCAGCAACAGAAAGACATGAAAATCTACAGTAGCAGGTATGTGAGTGCAATTATGTGATTTTTCCCTGTTTCACAGCATGTTTCACAGCCAGACATAATAGGGAGTAGAAGGAGGAAGAGATTTACTATTACCAGGCCAGCAACCAGTTCTGATAGACCTCCCTCCCCTCTGCCATTCAACTCAGTCACCAGATTAGTGGCTTCACTCACCTGGGTCTGACAGTTCTTGGGTGTGCATCTCTTACTTCATCTGAAGTTCTGCTCTGAGCCAAGTATTCAGGATCAGCTTTTACTGCTGTAGAAAACTTCATAGGAACACTGAGGGTGATGGGTGAAGGAAGTGGGAAGAAGGATATGTAAAAGATGTGTCTGGCAAGAGAAGCAACCTGTTTATCATCTTGTTTCAAAGAAGTGTGAAAGATGGTGTTTTGTTGCAGTATCTATTCAAGAAATTGCTCCCATGATAATTGAGTGTCTTCAAAGCATTTTTGTTTGTTTTTTTTTTTCGTTGGTTTTCTTGTATATTTCATTTGCACTCAGCCTTATTCAGCCAACTTTGCACCTCCTTTCATTTATCTCTTTAGCTTAGGTATGGTTTATTTACTGTTTTATTTTATTAAATATTCTCTGCTGCTCTTTTATTCCCACATGTTCTCCTGGGAAAGGAGAGAGAGTAGCTATCATCTGATGAGTCCGTTGCAGAAAAAAAAATATTTGCAAACATAGCTTAATCCCCTTTTAATTGCATTTGAATTTTCCCTGGTGATTCAAAGAATAAATCTTGCCTACTGCCACAAACCAGCACACACTTTCTTCATAATATCCAAGAGATACCATTATATTTTTAAAATATTAGTTTGAAGCTACAACTGCACCTTTCTATGTCTTTTCCAGAAGGAAAGTCTTTGGGATAGTTTGCAGTGTCTGCCCTCTAGTAAATCCAAATTAAGTGTAGGTGTTTCACCAGGAAAGTAGAGGCTAATCAAGTCTAACTAGGTTAGATACAAGAAAGAGTACGAATGCAGTATGACTGAGAAAAATACACTTTGCCTGCAGCTCAGGAACAGCAGAGACAGCTGCTACTGCAGCTGAATATAAGGACAGCTGACTTGTACAGATGCACAGGGATGGGACCTCTGCCTTTTGTTGCTGTTGTACCCCTGTATGCTCAGAACATCATGACCTATCTGGTCTGCTGATTGATATTTCCCTTGTCAGATGAATTTTGTTTTGTAGCCTTAGGTGCTGTCCACAGTCTTCAAGGAACACTCCCAACAAGCAAAGGACAGTAATCCTATACTTGGAGAAAAACTTCAGCACAAAAGCAGTTTGAAGAGTACTCCAAAATAAAAATCTCTGAAGGAGGGATTCTTTCTGTTATATACAGCCAATGAATTAATGAGATGAGACTGATTAAGAAGGAGGTACAAAACATAAACAAACCTTGAATGAATATTATGAAGATGTAATTTTTCATTGTTGATTCTAGAAGACCCCGGAATCATAATGCTCTTATTCAAACATTACTGTCATTGAGTCTAATGAAGGCTAAAGTGAAATTACTTGCAAGCGCTTTTATTCAAAGTGCTTTGAAAATCTTCACCCATGCTTCTTATCAAAGCTATGGACTATGAATCTAAATATTATACACTTTCCCATATTCTGTCCTGAATGTAGATTAGACTGTCATTATATTATTCTTCCTTGTGACTCATTTTCATGCCTTTTTTCTTAATCTGAAAAATAAAAATTTCATGAAGCATCACTTTTGTTAAGATTCACTAAAAACCCTCAAATTTTTAGCATAAATCAAGTGAAGGAATGAAAAGCTTGAATTTCATTTCTGTTTAGTAGTTTTTCGTAGTGTACACATACTTTTCCAGTTTAGTGGAGTTCCAAAGCTTTTACAGAACTTCATATCAGAATTATGATAAAATCCACTTCTAGAAAAAAAAAAGTAAGCTCATTCACTTCATTCTGTCTAACCCTTAGCTCATTTAGAAAGGAAATGGAAGGTGACTGATGGCAGAGACAAACTGGGAGAGAAAATGGAGACAATAGCTAAGCAATTTGAATTTACTAGTAAAGCAAAAATAAATTTGCAATTTGCGAATTTTTCCTACCTTTCTCTTTCCCAGACATGGCCTTTACACACTTTAAAAAAAAATCAAGGGACAGGTACAATTTTCTCTTTAACATGTTTTCATTAATATTTAATGGAAGAAGATAGGATTTAAAATGAGAATTCCCTTGAAAATAAACACAGTAACATGTGGAATATAACCATGGATTACTTATGGTCTCTTTTAAGAATAAGCTACCTCTTTCTGATTTTGTTCTGTGCTGTTGTATGTTGTCCTACACAGGTAGCAAAAAATGCTTTACATTTTGAGATATGAAACACTGGACTTCCTTAGTTACTGCTGAACTGTATAGCCCCATTCTTCAGCAAAATCTCCCCTCTTGAAATGATCTTCCCTTGATATGGCACCAAGACAAGAAATTTATCTTCTATATCCCATATTAGAATAGTCTTCTTTTTTCATTTTTTTCTCATAAAAAATGCTTGTGAGACTTTATATTAAGGACAGCATATAAAATGCCTTTTTTACTATATTGTATGGAGGAGAGAAATGCCAATCTTTAATGTTCGTTCCTACACAAATAAATTGATGTTGAGCAACTTCTAGTAGCAAACAACCTATAAAGTATGGACAACAGAAAATGACAGATTCATGTCATAATATTAAATCAAAATGAAATGAAATGTCAGAGTATATCGACAAGAGATTTACATTAAAAAAATCTAGCATCCTGCGAAACATTTCAGTAGAGCAAAAAAAAATCTGTTTTCAGTTTTCAGGCAAGCAATAGTTGAGGTAATACATTTATTGACGCATATGTCAATGATAAGTCTGAGGATCCTGCCAAAAGATTAATTCTTATAATAGATTCACAGAATCTGTTTTTCTTTTAGAAACTAATGCGACCAAAACAAATAGAATAAAAAGTTCTTATAAGAAGAGGAATAAGTACTCCTCCATTCGTTCTGTACTTAGAACTGTAGTTGTGTGGAAATACTAAGGTGATGCTAAAACAATAAGGATTCAAACTGATAACCTGAAGCTCTCTGAAAACTGAGATTTTCATTTTTCATTGCATTGGAGGATATTGTAATATTGCTTTTAAGAGAAAAGGCATTATTTGCCTGGGGATTCATGAAAAGGAAGTCTAGATATTAAAAATGTCAGAACTTCTGCCTCCAGTAAGATTTGTTGTTATTGGTACGAAGTCAGAAGAATCATTAAGTTTAGCTATACACAAGGGTTCTACTAATATCCCATTGAAACAAATTTCTTCCACTTAACTAATACATTATCTTTCACTGAAATCAATTGACATTAAGATATATTTTTATCTGTGAGAATGCAGGCATGTAATCCTTCTTTATATACTTGAAATGCTGTTATGTAGATGAAAAAAACACCAAGCAAAAAAAGCACTAAATCTTGAGATATAATTAAATTCTATACAAAATTATAATAGTCTACACACACACAAATTTTATATTATTTGCATAGAGCTAAAAAGTGTTAATGGGGTAAAAGCACATTGAAATATAATAAGGCCAAGTCCTGCAAACTGCTTCAGATATAGGGCACATCTTCTTTAAATGGAGAAGAAAGTCACCAGCAATACTTGTTCAGATGACCAAATCCTGAAAACTGTAACTTGCCAAAACACACATTGTATAAAATTCATAATGAAAGAATGAATGAATAAATAAATAAATAATAAGAATGCTGCTGAACAAAAAGGCATGCCTATCCAGCAACACAACTGTGCCACTGCCATTTGATACATAAAGGAAAAATATTCTCAACATATAAATCATGGAACTTGAATCAAATTTTGTCACTGATGTGTACTCAAAATAGAATCACAGAATGCTTAAGGTTGGAAGGGACCTCTAGAGGTCATCTAGTCCAACGTCCCTGCACACGCAGGGTCGCCTAGAGCACGTGGCACAGGACTGCGTCCAAGCGGGTTTTGAAGATCTCCAGAGAAGGAGACT
>NW_010587925.1:89548-103121 GCF_000705375.1 Tinamus guttatus
TTCCATCTGACCTAGGCTGTGTGGTACTGTTCACCGTGTCTGTGTGACACTCTCCTTCCCCCTTCTTGCCTAGTTTAAAGCCCTCCTAACCAGGTTGGCCAGCCTTTTGGCAAAGAGATGTCTGCCTCTCTTGCTGCGGTGGTTCCCATCATTCCCCACTAGCTGGTGGTCATCAAACAGAGCCCGATGGTCACAGAAGCCAAAACCCTGTTGCCAAGCCCAGTGGCGCAGCCGGCTGTTAATCTGCGATATCCGCCTTCTCCTCCTTGAATCCATTCCCCTTGCTGGTCGGATAGAGGAGAACACTACCTGGGCTCCCATACCTTTGGCAGCGAAAATGACTACAAAATATCCAATCCAGTTCCAAATTGTAAATACGATATCTCCAGTGCAGATCAGAGGAAGGAAATTCTACCTCTATTTGCTATATATATGTTGATGCATGTTTACATATTACTTACCTACCCACTAGTGCACCAAGCGTATCTTCAATATAAAGACAGTGTTTTTTCCTTTATCTGCATTTATGAAATTAAAACAGATTAGCCCACTATTATTAAACCTCCTCAAATAATTTCTGTTCTCAGGGACTAAAAAAGGGGACCAGAAGCAACACCTATCCTACAACCAAGCTCCCTCTTTGAGGGGAGCCACAGTGCTTCACAGTCCCCTTCTTCATAATCATGACTGTCATATTTCTCTGTCTGTCTGTCCTTCCATCTATCTGTCAGTTTCAGCTCCTGGATGCACAGTGATAGCACGCTTGCATTTATTATTGACTCTCTTACCACAAGTTTGCCACAAGTTTTAAGGTGCTAGGCATTTCTCTGAGTTCTTTGAATGCAAAATAAATTGCAACAGTAGATCACATTTTGAATTCAAGGTCAAAGTTTTATTTGGATTCCATTTCAGTTGTTCTTACTGAAACAATGGTCTGAAAAAATGCACGTTTCACAAGCTTATCTTTTTCCCTGCAGGCTTCCTATTCTCTTACAGTGAATTAGGAAAGCAATAGTTCTTGAAACATTAGAAAAACTCAAACAAGAGAAAAAGCAACTTTTAGTTGGCTTGCACCCAAAGTAAAACCTGCAACACAGGGTCAGCAATCTTTCAAGGTTGCTGTGTCAGGCGGTATTTTTTCATTCCCAAAGTGGAGATTGAACGCAGTGGCAGCCAGAAGATCTGCCTCTCAGAAGAAAAGGAACCAAGCATCTTAATTGTTGCCCTTTGTCTCCGTGCAAGGCAGAAGCTCCCCATTTTTTGCTGAGTTTGAAACTCAGCACAGATAAGAAAATGCAAACTATTTCTCTTAGATGCCACTTGCAAAGTACTGTGCTTCAATGATGGACCTGCTGCTTGTCAGTTAGCAGTCTGCCTCAGACAAATCCCCTTGGGCTTTCTTTGGCACCTCTGCTGTCTGCCCTAGACACCTTCAGTTTGGACTGCTTGAAATCTTCCTTGCCTTTATATTCAAAGGCACTTAGCAGATTAACTTTGTATTTTGTACTACCATCTTGGTGATAGCTGTCATTTTCTGAACTGCTAATGCTATTATCATGACATGGGTACTAAAGGGAAATGGTTGCACAAAGAGCACAGATCATGAAATTTGGTGTTGTAATGGTATCCTACATTCTTTCATCATGCTTCCCCCCAATACCCTCTTTTGCTTGTGATTTCCCTAGTCTTCTTTTTTTTTCCCCTATACACAGTTTTCTCTTCCTTTTGACAGAGAAAAAAATACTGAGTTTGATTCCAAGCTGCAATTATATTGATTAGATACCTGTTTGATTCATTCAGGGAGGAACACAGGCATGTGTTCTGGGAGGAACAGGCGTGAGCTATGACTGCTTTTCCCTCACTAGTGCCTCTATACTCTGTTACCAATTTTTACTAGCTCAGTTGTAATAGAATATCTTTGACACCTCTACTTTCAGCTGGAATTAACTGAAATGCCTCTCAGGTTCTGAAGTTATTAGGGTAGCCTGAAAAATACATAGGGGGACAGATAACGTGACTCCGTGAGTCTCATTGCTCCAGGAAGCTCAGGTGCTACATTAGGGCTGTTTGACATTATGGATAATTTAGAGATCTTTGCTCCAAACACCAGCTTTGGCAAAAACAGTGGATCAGAACAACAATGACATTTAGAATTTATAAATCCATACTGATCTCTGAACTCATGCCCCTAGCTCAGAAGCATGCCTTCACTCTTTATATCTGATAGCATTAAAACTCTCCAGTAAGGGATAAAAAGGATCAAAATATTTTCTTTATGGTTTGTGTAAAGGTTCTTACTTTTCTAGCTAGAATCATTTATGCTGTGGGCTTTACTGCTTCTCCCTTAGGGGAAAAGTCATCTCACATGGAGAAATGGAGGCAGTTGCAACAGCTATGGAGGAATGAGACAGTATAAAAGACTTTAAGCTTTAGGGAATCGCTGTGGAATAAGAGACCACTGAGAGGACCTCTGACATGGCCGGTTCTATACCACAAGTGACAGCACTCCGCAGCTTGCATGGATGTGGGAAGGGTGACACTACCAAAGCTGTGAATTGATTTGCATATAATATCCCTCTCTGAAAAGCGTGAGCTGTGGATTCAGAGACAAGGCACTAGAGTTGATTGACTAATTCATGCAGTTTTTCCCCCTGCAGGCTTCACCATGGGGAATGTCACCATGGCACGTCTCTGGTGAGAAAAACAGATCAAATCTGGAGAATACCCGCAGGTTAGTAGTTTATTTGTTTAAACAGAAGATAATAAAATCAATTTGCTGCGTTCCATGGGATCAGATTCCTTGTAAACCATTCGTGTTCTAAGGATGAATATTAGTAAACATGTTTATTAGTTAGACAGTTTAGGAGTTAGCCAGCTGAAAGAGGAAGTAGAGGACATGGTGAAAATCCTTTTCTTTTTGCAGATTTATGGACAACTGGTGAAGCAGGTCAGCAGTTTATAAATCTGATTGAACACTAGTGTAGGCAACATCTACACCAGTAAATTAAACAATCCCAGGGTTTCTTCCTGGATAGAGGAAATCAATTGTTTCTATGCTATTAAATTATCAGAACGGTTCCTGGCATATTTCTTTTCCGTGCCTGTTAGCACCCTTTCAAGCAATTCCTGACTGTGGCTTTGGTGTTAGTACAGGCCATTACCAACAGACAATGTGTTTGCAGCCACTCTGTTTGAAGGAAGGAGAATTTAATAGCATAGATATGGGCCATTCTGTGCCTGCTAGTCACATATTGAGCACATTTCATTAGCCAGTATTGATGTTGTCTAAAAAAATTAGTAACATGAAAGTTTACTCATTGAAATCATGTGTCTCCATTCAAATTAGCTCCAGTATGACTCCTTAAGTGATATTATAAATCTGCTTCCTCAAATAATTGAAAAAGAGAGGAAAAATTAAACCAAAAACATAATTATAAGGGTGCAGAGAGATTTTAATAACATGCTATATGGAGAATGATTTCAGAAAAAAACTTTCAGTGTCATTAAGATACGCCATAATGCATAAGCAATACAACCAGTGTTTCTCTAGATTTCTGTAGCTCTAAGTACAGCAGTTGCCTTTAATAAGCAAAAATACCTTCTGAGCTACACAAGACCTAGGATCACATTAAAAGCAGAACATAAATAATATACTGGTCTTCCTTAGATGAGTGGATATGATCTGCAAAGAGATTTCAAGAAATCTATAACATATTAATGAAATCAAATAAAAGAAATTGAAGAGAATGAAGAGTTTTCAGTTGATAACTACCCCCAAGTTAGTCTTTCATTATATTTAAGGAAAAAATTGAATTGGAGTACTTTTACTTTGAAATAAGACATTGTCTAGCAACTAATTGTGACTCCAAGAAATAGAAGGAAGCTACATAAAGAGAGGTACAGTTGGAGGAAGTATTTGTAGTTAAGTGAGAATTCAGTTTAACACTTTAAATAGAGGATCTGGGGTTCGAGGAACCTAAAAAGGCTAGTTGATAGGTTTATTCTACGGGCTGTTCTTCTAGGGAAAAATAACTTACATATTCATACGTTCCGCATGAATATGGCAAATTTCTTCTCATCTGTGTACCAAGTAGCTAATCACAACAGGTGACAAAGGGGCAGAAGTCTTCAAGATTATGCTTTGGCAAATTTATTGACAATTGACACCAAAGTGGAAGAGAGACGTTTCTGTAACGCGTCTGTTGTGGGAACAGCCAACGTGTGAGTTCATCTCCAATCCTGATTCATTTGTCAGCAAGCACCTAGGCAACCAGAATATATTTACCAGGCCAGTCAGCTTGTAAGTAGCTCTAAAGCAACGATGTCCTGCTCCAACGCTTACAGTGCAAAGCAGGCTAAGGAGGAGGGAAGCACCTGGGGCATTGCAGGTGGAGGGGATCTATGTTTACTACAGTGTGTTTAGGGGACACGGGAAGGGAGGGGAGACCCTTCTATTAATAGCAGTGGCATATTGCAGCAAGGAGATCTTAGTACCCATAAATAAATAAATAAATAAATCTGCAGGAATCAAAGTTTTGTTAGGCCTGCTGCTTGGGGAGCAGTGTGAGTCTCATATTGTAAGGAATAGTGCTCAGTAACAAAACTGAAGTACTGAAGTAACTGAAGTAACAAAACTGAAGGTGTGCAAAACTAGTTAGTCTTTTAGTCTGCATCCGGACACTGAAATCCAAGTGAGAGCACTAGCCTCCCTCAGGCACTAGCCTCAGGGATTTGGGTAAGTTATTTTTCTCATTATTAGACTCAGTGCTTGTAAATATGCCATGAAAGGCAGGAGAAGCAGTGCATTATAATTGCTCTATCCGATATATGGAGTATGTGGAAACTGCACTCTCTATGCTGAAATAAATGGTCTGATTGGATTAATATGCTCACTATGCACATCTTTCATACACTACATGGAGTATACACATGTTTAAAAGTCTCCCTCCAAACTCCATACTATATTTGTTTTTAAATATAGCATATACATAGCACGTAAGATCCTAAGTTCCTTCTTAAATACTTCTATACTTCAACACTTTGTCTGAAAATGAAAATTTAACAAAGGAATTTCAACTGAATTATAAATAGTCGAATCCTATTTACCAATGCTTCTACACAGCCTAACTCCATTTGTGGGAGTTATAGGGAAATATGCAGTCTCAGTGTCTACTCGAGCAGTCTTGCATTCATAGCCATTAGTTTCAGGCCTCGCTCGATTAATGGAATCTGTACCAGCACCAGGAACCTACTGCTCAGAACACTTTTCCGGATCAGAGCCCAGTGTTTCCGTCAGTGTAATGCACTGTTACTCTTACAATTAATGATATAACTAATGAAATATGAATGGACATGCACGCATGCCTGTGAAGTCAATAGGCGGTTTCCCAATGACTAACAGGCTGAACACTGGATCCCAAGACCATGTCTAGGCACAAAACTGCATTACTAAAATCCTGGAAACTGATTAGTTATACTCAAGCTGCATATAAAGAAGCAATTGCAGATTGCACAAATTAGCTACACAAAGCTGTACAGGTTTAATTTTCAGCTGTTTTTTCATTGAACTTTTCTTTGGGATAAATAAGTTATTTTACCTCTGGCTTTGTAAAACATTTATTTCACAAAAGTTCTCCTCCAAAAAGTTTTCTTATAAGCTCTGATCCCTGAATGATTTTATTAGTGATTTTAGTTTCAAAATGTTTGTATTAAATGCACAAATGTCGAAAACAAACAAATTAGTGTGTTGCAGTAGTAACTGTTAAATGATTAATATAACTTCTCCTCCAGAGTTATGTCATCCTAACAACACTGATTACAAGCCATTTAATTAGCTTTATGTTCAAATCAAACATAACTGTGCCTATTAAATATTCATGCATAGTATTTATTTGTACTTGTTTATTTAATTACTTTATAAAGGCATCTATTAATGTGGCTTACGGGAACTTCACATTCAGGTTGAAAACCTGCTTTGCTACTGAGGATGCATCATGTGCATGGATAAATTAGTAATTTGTTGGGTGAAATAAGCTTTCCACTGCAGAACTGGAATCTGACAGAGAAGGCAGAAAGGGAAGGGATGTATCAAAAAACAGGTAGCCATGAATCTGTCTCCTGAAAACAGGCATTAGAGGTGGGAGAAACAGGACATCATATAGCTGCACTCTTTTTTTCCTGATCTTGTGTTTCAGTACTAGAGAGAGTCTTTGGGGATTTGATTCCTGCTTTGTCTCATCCAAAAAGAAAAGATAAAGACAGAGTTTTGTTCCAAATTTTTTCCTTTTCAGTTGATTCAGCTAACCAGGGTAAGCAGACTCTATGGAAAATGTGCTTTTCAGATAACTGCTAGCTGGACGTTGCCAGTATTTTGCACTTTTAGGGAGTCAGCTATCAAATAATGCAGTTAACAGCTAGTCAAACTACTTCATGAGCACTCTAATCTTAGAACAAACTTGATTAGTACTCACTCTTGTTCTAGCTAACCATCTGACAATGTATGTGGCCCCGGTGAAACCTAGTGGGCTGGATTCTCCGTTTTCTTCTTTATTTTGAATAGTGTTTTCACAAAACAAGAGCAGTTATAAAGCAGATGATACAAAAATAGCTATCAATCAGCATGGCAGCGTGTTATATCAGTTCTTCAGTGCTCCGCATGAGTATAATTGCTGCAGAACAGAGGAGCCTATGGCTCACCATTTCTAGAAATGTCCCTCTCTGGATCTCACTACAGGGTTATCAAGCAGCCTCTAAAGTACATATCATCGCTCTGTGTACAAAGGAATATGAGAGTTAGGAATATGTATGGCAGACTGGAAATAACCAGGAAGGTACACAATTCGTCAGCCAAAACCTCTCAAAGACTCTTCAGTCACAAGAGCTCTAAGAACTCTCCTTGAAATATCAAACACCTGCATGATTAATAAGCAGTGACATACCTAAACAATGCAGGAAGCCTAGAGAAGATGCAACAAGAAGATATAATTTGGCTTTAAACAGAAAATATGATTTAGAATGTATGTAGTGACTGAGTATTACTATTTTACTTCTAAGCAGCATTTGCTAATCATTATTTGCAATCAATTTTTAGGGTTTGTATTAGAGTTTTAATAGTTTAGAGGTTATTGAAGATCAAAATAAGGCTCTCCAGTTTATCAGTCATTTCTCGCTAACATTGAAAACTTTGGGAGTAGCTTATCTTTTCAAATTACTTTTGTACAAACCAAAGCAAATTATACAGAGATTTAGGTACCTACTTCAAGCTGTATATATGAACACCCTGTAGACACAAATATAAGGTTTAATGCTTATTATCATTACTACAGATAACCACAAGTATTTGTTTATAGTTCTGGTCTGACATCTACAGATTACATGCTGGGGACTCCTGTGTATCTCCGTAAGAAAAGCAGCAGAGAACTTTGCAGTTTTGACCAGAAAATGCAAATAGAAGAGCAAAGCAATTATTAATGCCACATGCCATTTTCCCTGTGGTACACACAAAAAACCTATGAGCAGTTTATATGATAGTGTCTGTAAGCAGCAATTAAATGCACAAAGAGAGCTGCTCTGCAATTTTTGAAGCTTCACACTGCCAGCATGTTTTTCACTGGTAATTAACAGCAAAAAATGATACATCAAAAAGTGTCAAGGGGAAGCAGAGACTTTGATGAAGCACAAGCTGTTTTTAAAGGAGGTTGACATTAAGAAAAAAAAGCCCCTTTTTTCCCCATTTTCAATACTATTATATTTTAACACCTTTTTGATTTGCAACTGTGTCCTGTCACCTTCAAAGAGTTCACTAAACTTATTATATGTGGTGTACCACAATTTAAAGGCAAAAATATTTCCATCATGATAGAAATTAATTATTGAATTTCCAAATACCAGGAATCTGCCTTGAGAAAGAATGTCCTATGTCTCTAGGAAAATTAAATCTTCCCCAGATTTTCCTATAAACAGAAAAGTGTTAACTATTCTCCTTAAGTTTAAAGCAGTAATAGGGCACTCAACAGTCAATAACAAAATCTGTAACTAGCTCAAACAATTTTACTCACTGAGACCTTTCAGCATGAATGTTTGTCACATTTTGAGTTCTTCAGTCTGGACTTATTTCTTTAATTCTTTCTCCAATGAATGGGGCTATCTACATGTGGAAAAAGTCATTAATGTAAGAATTTTCTAAGTAAACTTCATTTTCTATTCAATCCATGCACCACCGGAACTTCAATTAACTGCAATAGGCACTTGTAAAAGATCACAAAAATCTGTTTCAAGATAGTTATTCATCGCTCTCTTATGAGATGCATCATAATTCTTTTCAAAAAGCAAGCCTTGGTGCTATGCTCCTGCATAATTACAGACTGCTCTTAGCTTTACTGGCTGATGAAAAAAGGATGGACTTTTATGTATGTTCAGGGAGGTTGAGTTAGATGGTGAGTTGTGTGGAGAGAAGAGAAAGGAAAAGGAAGGAGAAAAGATTTCAGAATTTTTTTTTTACGTTCATTCTTTAACAACTTGCTTCTATGTGATATTAAGATACCATACAGGAAGTAGTTGTGATGCACAAGTACCGTATAAGGGATATTTTTAAGCCATTCAGAGTTGGTTTAGAAGCTGGTATCTATGGGACTATAAAAAGGACATCTCTGAAAGACAATGTTCCCAGTCCTGCATAGTGAAACCCCCAGGTATCATAACTAAGATGTGATGCAGCTGGTAAAGTTGGCAGCTTCCCACGTAATTGAAAGTCTCATTGGTCTCACTGAATTCCTATAGGCAGTCTTGCTGTGCTGGGAAAGGAAGAGTTATCTGTACCATCTTGCCCCTTGTAGTAACGTGGGGAAGATTATTATTAAAAACTCTCACCCTTTTTATGCCCTAAAGGGAGTATTTGACAGTCCACATTGCTCTGCTGCTCTATTGCCAGATGCCAACACATACACCCATCCCCTGGCTGAAAGCAGCCATCCTCTCTTCTGCAATGATGATTGCCTGGTCATACAGCACGTTAGCTCTTCTGCTCCTCTCATACTTTCTTCCCTCCCGAGTCCTGCTCTGGAGCACAGTGGCTGGATAAAGATCTTACCCAGTGTGTCATATACACTTTCATACACACTTCGCTTTGTATAACTGTGACCTTTCAAGAGGCAGAACTGACTCACTACCAAGTCTGGTTAACTTGTATCTTACAGTGTTTGGGCTTGAAAACCTTGCTGACATTCTGGGCTCATAATGTGATACCAGTGCTAAAATAGATAGAAAATCTGATGGGAATGTCTTTGTTTTGCCTTGAAGAAAAGTCAAAGCTAGAGAAGTCTTTGGATAACTTCATCTCTTCAGATCCAGAAAGCACCCACAGTACTGTCAATCTTAATGATTTATATTGCATCTCTAATGAATCTTATCTGCCTGCTGCATAGAAAGATGATTAAAGGCAAGGTGTGTGTGACTTTTTGTTTATTCAAAATGACTTTCATGTTCCATAAATATCGATAAGATTGAAGCTAACTGGATGACTGCCATTTCAGACGTTACGTGAAAGTGAGGCTGCTGATATTACTATTACAGGTACCATGAACACCAGGAGATTTAAAACAGACTGAAACCATATCCACAAGCAAAACAACTGTCATTTTGTAGTGCTGGAAGCTAGACAGAACAGAGCATTAGGCAACCGTTGAAAGGAGCATGAGAGCCATGTGGTAGACCTAGGAGGTGCTGGAGGACAGAGGCAAGAAGGAGTACAGAAGGCAAAATGAATCATATAGCAGTTAGAAGTGGCACATTAGAGGCAGCCCGGAAAAGAACCTGTATTTTCAAAGCTGGATTTGTTCCATTATGTTCATTTTTGGGTGAATAACTTTCCTTCAGTAAATCTGAAGAAAAATAAGATTTTACATATTAATTACTATTTCAGAACAGTTTAAAGAAAATCAGAATTTTTGAGATCCAACTTGTGATTCTGTAATGTGTTGGATTCATGCTCACCTGCTGACAGAATGCAAGAAAATGCCAAAAGTTTATGTAAATAGGTTTTATCATTTCTCTACAGGAAGGATTAAGATCTCTTGCTCATCTTCTTTTCTCAGAATACTCTTATAGTTTCTTGTAGCCTTTTTTTCATCTTCACTAGCAAAAGCAGGTGTTCTTTGACCTTTCCTCTTGAGACCTATAAATAGACACAAAGGGAATATGAGACAACAACAACAAAAAAGCCTGTTATCATAAACAAGTGTGTCTGTGGGATATAAATATTACCTGATAGAGAAATAGCAACTTTGTTGTCTTGAACTGTATCAGCATGAAAATTAATTACTGAGATTATTTCCAGATATTTGCCTTGATTCTGTAAATTAACATATGTAATAGGAAGTGCTTCCTTGTTCCTCTTTGGCCTTATATTCAGTAACAACTGCTTGGATTTTTATCAAACTTTTTAAATTTCTCACCTCTGGATTGAGCCCAAGTCTTAAAAATTTGCTTCTCAGAGATAATGGCTTGGAAACTAATAAGCAGCTAAAATAAAAACCTTAAAATGGAAAGAAATCAGCTAAACATGTACCCTTGTCACCTCAAGCTGTGAGTTCAGATCTCAAAAGATAGGTGGCATCCAGCTGACTGGGCACTCAGATAAGAGATGTTATCTCTTGGGAATGCTCAAGTTCAGCAGAGAGCAGTGCTTCCACGGAGCTGCTAATGAAGTGGCACTGCAACTGTCTGAGGCTGTGAAGTGGCACTGTTGTCTGAGGCTAGAGAGGACCCAGAACTATCAACTTATCGCACCAGTGATACAGTCACTCCAGCAGTGTAGAGAGAACCCTCATGTCGGGCTGAAGGTCAGCTTGCATGGTTTCCTTTTGCCTTGCCTCAGCCTCATTTGGGTATGCAAGGCTCCACTTCTTGTTCTAGAGGTGTCAGAGTGTACTGTTTATCAACGCTGACTGCTTGTCATGAGACATCAGGCACTCATCACTCTTCATCAACATTTTGTAATCGTGTTGTGGGAGGCTTCTCATCACAGATTCCAGCTCTGAGCTCTGCTGTGTTCTCAGAGAAGTCACATGGTGCAGAGTCTTGAGCCCGCCATGATTGAAACTAGGCTTTAAAACAAGATTGTTAATTGTCTCCTTGTCTGAATCCGAAAGACAGTTTCTTCTTTTCTCAAATCATTTGTTCAATAAGGAGTTAAATTTAAGTACCAACAAGTAAATGTTAGTGCCAAACTTCAGTCAACCTGCCTAATGTCATTCACCCTGATAAAGAATATTTTCCCATCATAAGAGAATGTTGTCATTTAAAGTCTGTACACAGCTTTCAAGGTTTCTGAGAATTACTACATATGGTGCATGTGCAGAAGATAGTAAAGTTTGAAAAATGTCTTGGGATCCATCTTCATGAAAGTTACTTTGCAAATGAGAACTTCGTTGTACCAAATTCAGAAGATAAAGGTTGTTCACATAGAGCCTGATTTCCAGAATACACAATTTCCCCCAAACTTAGTAGGAACTGCTACTGATTACTGTCTCTGAAAATTCAAGCTTTAGGTCTTTTTATTTCCTTCTTCTATTCCAAATCATGTATTAACATATTCAGTGGAAGTTCAGGTGGGAGCTCTGCTGCACAACCTTTGTGCTGTCCTCATATGCCTTTGTTTGTTTCAAGTCTAGGTGGACTTTTGTCTTCAGTGTGTCCCTGTGTGTAACACTAGTTCAGAAGAACAACTCACAGAAAGAACTGTAATGTCCCCTGTCACACAGTTTGTTCTGCAAGTACCTTTTTCACATAAGCCAATGCCAATCCTCTTTTACAAGAGCTATTGATGGTTGAGCTCCTAAAACAATTGTCTATATACATTATTTTACTCTGATTTCCTGAGGAAACGAAGCTTATGGATCTGCATGATCTCTCCATCCATCTATCAGCCCGTCCCTACTGCCTCTTAATTGTTTAATTTATTCTCCAGATTCAACCAAATCTGGCAAGAGAGGAGGTTATTTCAAATATAAATAGGACTATGTGTTTGCAAACACTTCTTAGTGGGTATAGCTGAGAAAGCCAGTTGAACATCCCGTTTAAAGGTAAGCTCCAGATGAGCTTTACATTTATCTGCTCTCTTTGGCCTGAAGTTAGTTGAGACTAACTGTCTGTGCATACAGAACGGATCTGTCCATCAGTTCACACAGTCATTGATTGAAATCAGCTGTCTTTGGCTCTGCTGAGAGCTGGTTGATGGGAACGGAGCTGGGAAGACATTCTATGCATGTGCCAGATAGTCGGGGTTACTGTGATGAGAGATGTTGTCCTCTTCTGTTACAGGCAAGCATGAGTGCAACTTACGTGCCCCACCCAGATGTCCATACCCCATCTTTGTCTTCCAAAGGTACAGTAGTTGGAGACAGTTTGGGACCATCAAGTCAATAGGTTTTTGATGGAAAGCTGCATGCACTTAATTTGAATATATCAACAATGAATCATGCCTGGAACACAACTCCTTAATGTCTATATTTTTTCAGTCTTGCCACATTCTCTGGTACCGTTTTTGTCTCTGCCAGCAGGCACACTCTCAAGACACAGATCAGGCAATAGTGTGTGCCAAACATGTGTAACGGGCAGCATGTTACCCCGTGGCAGTTTAGATTTAGCCACTCTGTTTTAAGGGAAAAGAATTTTAGGCTTGAGGACATAAAGCTTCATGTGCCATCTGGTGTCATAGTCACAGAACAATCCAGACAGAGCTTTGGGAACCAGGAGATTTTTAAAATAACATTTAATACATAATGAAACACACTCAGACACTGTATTATTCCTCTGCTAAGCACGGTAGATCATAAACAATTATAATTTAGAAAAAGTTTCCTTTAGTCTCTGGACACAGGAAAGTCAGCTGATATGGGATATTTTACTTATTTGCAACTGGAAACATAACCATTGTTTTAACATGGTATTATACTGCTGTGTTTGCATGTTGGTATATATGTGTTTATACATGTGTACACATATATTTGTGTCTGTTACATGTATGCATGAAATGTTTTAATCCAGTGAATCCCCCCAAATAAAAGCTGTGTTTTTTACTGCTTAATACACCAAAGTTAGGCTAATCAAGATGTACAATCATTAGCTTTGGTATTAGAGCTGTCAAGATGTATGCAATTAGAATGCTGGCTAAACAACATGGACCCAGGAAGAGAGATGACAGGATGAAAATCCTACGTAGGTACTGTATAGGTCAGGTAGAATATGGTACCTGAATATGGTCAGGTAGAATATGGTCATTCACCTGAAAGACTTCATTCATATGCCATGCAAAGTAACAGCATTTTTCAGAATATATGCATGGTAATAAATTATTAAATTATGATCTAATATCTGCACCAAATTGCGCCAAATTAAAAAAGAAAGAGCAGTGTTAAAGTGCTTAAATTATCGTAGTTTTGGACTATTCTGATTTAGCAACAGGATCGCAATAATTTAAAATTTGAATGGTGTTTGTTGAAACAGACACTTGCTGCAAATGTGTGAATCACATCCATGGAGAATGTATTCATTTAATGCGTATATGTATAATTTA
>NW_010587925.1:103510-120887 GCF_000705375.1 Tinamus guttatus
GCAGTGCACTGCGTTCAAGGCAGCACCGACTGGCAATTCAAAGCCTCGGGTCTCTACATGTGTCAGCCCCTATGGCAATAGCGCTATGGCAATCCTATGGCAGTAATGCTGTGCATCAGCCCATTTTCAGGGCAGACTGTGTGTACCTGTCTAAATGAGTGAAGCCATAATGAATTTCTGTGTGTAGCTGTCTAAATGAGTGAAGCCATAATGAATTTATGTACTGACTACAAAAAAAAAAAATCGCAGAAGTTCAAAAAAGCATTCATCCATAAATTGTTTGGTATGCTCTGTCAAAGCACTGTGGTGCACAGCCTGTATGTCAGAGCCATGCTGACTTATTTTTGCTTTCTCTAAGGAAAAAGCAGTATAGGATCCAAACTGCAAAACAGTGGTTACCAGGATTTTAACTCGTATCAAGTGGACTCAGCATTTCAATTCCATCTTGCAAAACCTAAAGCAGAATTTGATCAAATGCCAAATTGATTTTAAGATTGCTTTTATGACTTATGAAAGCACTGCTCAATTTGGGATCCTCTGTGTGTATTTATCTTCAGTTCTGTCTGTGCACTCTAATCCCATACTGCTGTTTGAGAATGGTCATCCATCCTAAATGAAAGGTGCACACGCTTGTCTTTGCCACGTGTACTGGAGAAAGCAGTGATTTCTGGCTTTAGGCTAAAATGTCTAAACTCACTCAAATGCATCATAAATATAAAACTATTTTACCTTGTGATGTTGGCTGATTTTGTAACTGTAGCAGGATATTCGTTGTTTTATGTTTAGCTCTTCTGTTGTTGCTAAATGCTAGATGCTGAGGAGCAGCACTTCTTTACATGGGTTAAAAAAAAAGTTTGTATGAGATAAAGGAAGAAAGAAAGAAAAAAGGGAAGGAAGGAAGGAGTGAGCATTTTACGCAACTTGTTAATCCAAGTCTTCTCCCAATTAATTCAGTGACACTAATGCCTATACAACGAAATTTTGGAGTCCTTTTGAAAATCTCACCCAAAGAAAACACCATCCCAAGACCATCTCAACTAGTACTAGCAAATGTATAGACCCAGACATTCCAGGTTGTCCTAGAAACAAGAAATTCCATCACAGGAATTTCACAGGACCGGTTTGTACCAGTTAAGGTATTCGTTTGTTGCCTCTATACTACGCAGAATGCTTTCTCATACTGACTGAGAGGTTTGTGATAATTAGAATTTAGTTGTGAGCAACATTTCCCAAAATCTTCCTAAAAGTTGACATGCCAAATCAAAGAAAAAAAAGCCATCGACAAACACCATAGTGTTACTTTGTAAAGTGCAGTCTACAAATCAATAATATTAATTAAACAGTGTTATTCCAAACGATTAAGCCAAAGCCAGAGTCCATATCCCAAATTATTTTTCCTGGTGTTTTTTGAGTCAAATTCAAGGATTCTCAGGAGAATCAATAGGCAATTAGGCAATTGCAGAGCTTTTGGAGTTGCATAGGGGCCAAAAGACAAGAATTACTCTCAGCAAAATTTGATGTACAGAATGCTAAACATTTGCAAAAACTTTTCAACATCAAAAACATACATTAATAGAAAGCATAACAAAGCCTAAGCATCTGCACACATCCTGGAACAAGGGTAAATGATGGAATCTGATACAGTATCAAAACCGATGCTTTGGTACATGAAATGTTAGTGGCTGCAGTATATTAAGCCATTTGGCATGGATTCAGACATGAAGCATGAAATTATCTAAATACTGTAGTGATAGCCTGATATGAAGGACAGAAGTATTTTATGTGATACAAATGACATATGAAGAATATAGGGAAAAAAACAATTTTGATGCTGAGTTCCAATAGAAAAATAACATTGGTTAAATTAACTCAAGCATATTAGTTCTCTCCAAAGTAATTCTGGAGATATCTGACTCAGACATACATTTCTACCAGCAAATAGGCCAAAAGACAAACATATAACTAAAAAAAAATTTAGAAATAAATAGAATAATAGAATAGATAGTAGAAATAATGCCATAGCACAGAATTTCAATAATAGAAACCTTATTGGACCCTGAAAGAAAACATTTACTGTATTCCAGTCCTGTTTTCTTTTAGGGTCTCAGAAAGTTAATTTTTTGTCTGTAGTTTAAATATGACATTTTAAATAGACACAGTAATGCGTAGCATGCAAGTTGATATGTTGCTGAAAAAAATAAGACTTGTCTAGATCAAAATATCATGTTTTTTTTTTTCAATATAACCTTGAATTGCAGTGCAAGTTTTGAAACAGGAATTATTTTTTCATTTAACTCTTAGTAATTTCATAATACTGCCAGAGGAGACTGCAAAGGTCATAATCTTCGCATAGACCAAGGAGGCTTAAAAAGCCTGTAGAAATTACTCGTATTACTACTAGGAATGACCAAAATTAAGGAATATAAACGCTTCAATTTCAAGGCATCTTGCAGTGTAAATCCCCCCTAGAATGAGATTAGGTATAAATTTCCACTCTCAGGATATGAAAAGGATATAATACATTAAAAGGATTCAGTACAGGCCATATCAAAATAAGATATCGTATGGATGAACCAGTTTGAATCATTGTGACTAGCTCTTTTAGAAGAAGAGAAAGTAATGTCTCTTGCTGGGCAAGTATTTTTAAATATGAGCTATTACAAGTTACCTCTAACTGTTTATTCCCAGTTTCTGCATGTCCACCATTTAGTACTCAGAGCTATTTTCGCAGAGATAATGAATATTGAGGGACAAATAAATTCAGTTGTAATGGGAACAATGTAAATAAGTAAATAAATACATAAATAAAGTATTTGAAAAAAAAAAAAAAGGCAAGGTAACAATTTGAAGCTGGCCACCTCAATTAGCCTCTCTGACTTTTCTACAGGGGAGACCTTTGCACCACTTATTCTGATAAATGATAAACTGATAAATCCTGTCATTGCTGATAGTATTTGTGACTCCCTCTACTATTAGAGCATCATAAGATTCTGAAGGAAATGATTATGTATTTTGGTGATGACAAAAAAAAAATCTATGGCCACCTAGGGGATGAGAAGGATGAAAGAAATACTGAATTAGCATTCATTCACTGAATGCAATAGCATAATAACATTTATGCATAGAGCCTGAATCAAAATAACATGCACAGCCTCCACCCCTTAAACTGGGTTACCTAGAAAGATTATGGAATATCCTTCATTCAGTGGTTTTTTGTTTGTTTGGTTTTTTTTTTTTTGGTTTTTGGGGTTTTTTTTAAGAACTGTCTAGAAAAGCATTTGTCAGTAACTGTCTAGGCTATTTGACTATATCTTGTAGTAGGTGAATCAACTAAATTCTTTCAAGATTCCTTCTAGATTTCCTTTTAAGATTTTTCCTTCATTTAGCATACCTGTCTTGAAAACTCCTTTTTTTTTTTTTTTATCTAGCGAATGTACAAAGCATATAAAGCACTATTACATAAGCACAAGAAAAATGCACTAGTAGAACCCTGAATAAGGGCTGCACAGTCCCATCCCCTCCAATATATCTGTACTGCAACACTGTCCAAAATGTAAAATAATGAAGACCGTATTTCAGCCAGCACCCCCAATCATGTCATATAGACAGATAGAAAAAGGGCATCATTTTCTTGTCCTCTCAGATCACTGGAACGATCCTGCTTCTAAAAAAAAACAAAAGGAAGCATTTCAATGACAGTCTTCCAAAAATAGACACATAGCCTCATTTTCTCATGAGCAAGACACTCAAAGTAAGATATTCATTGAATTGTCTACAGAGTCCTACAAGCTAAAGGGTCCTTCAAGACTGAGAAGGCATTGACAGAGCTATTTACTCAGCTTGTTGGACCTTCTATTACTATACCTTCCTGCCTTGTCCAAACCCAGAGTGACTAATCAGTCCACCACTATGCATGGATTTAAAAAGTTATGTTAAGTTGTGGAAGAGTCTGTATGTCACACCAGATTATTTTTCTCTATTTCTCCTTCCAAAACTAGGGGGACAAAATGTCTTATCTGTTTATGTTCCTCAAGTTTACTGCATAGTGGCTGCTGAAATCACACTGATTGAAAGATGACTGTAGATACAAAGTGGATGACAATTTTCTATTATGACAGAGGAAGCTATTAACACAGGTTCCATTTTAACTAACTTATCTTTTATTATTACAGCAGTCCCTCAAAAGAACCTTAATACATGCCTACTTTTTAACTACGTCAAAGTAGGCTTATGAAAAATAAGTCAGAAATAGAAACAATGTGTGATCCCGTGGAGTATTAAGACACCTGGGGTTTATCACTGAACTGGCTTATTTCTACTAATAATACACATTTTTTGATTTACTCTGTATGATGTTATTTAGCACATTTAAATACAGATGTACATTATATTAAATGCTAAGAAAACAATACAGATTAAGATAATGGAGAATTGAGTATATTAAAACAACTGTTTAATGTATTATAGTAGTCTCATTAAGTCAGTTGTAGGCCCATTAAATTCTGAGGCTTCTTCTAGTACCTGGATATCTGTCTCATCAGGATATCAAGGCTCAGGTTTTCCCTCATTGAAGCAAATGAAAAAATGCCTACAATGCTAACATTAGCATCTAAGAAATGTTTCATCTCAGAGGAAGAGAGTTATGGAGTTAGTCTTGGAGAACAGGAATTTTCATGATGTGTTACAGCTGAACATAAAAACATTGTTATTAATTACACTCAGAATGAATATTTATTTCCAATATTCAGATTCTGTTTTACTCTCTTTAATATAACCTTGATGACTGATAGTGTGTAGCTTAAGAGCATTTTTGGGCAGGGATAATCTACATTTCTTTAGGTAAACATCATTACCTAATTATGATATATCTTCATTCTTCTGAGGATTCCTCTGAATCCCTTGCATTTTTATAAAATATTAAAGATATTTAGTATCTCAAGGAGGTCCCAATGGCAAAAATAGGTATAACAGTAATTAAGTATGCTATTTGCAACACCAGCTCCATTTTTGCTGTGAGTGGGAGGAAAAGGGAATGGGAAGAAAATAGGCTGTGAAACTGCATCATTTTAGCTTTGTAATCCTAAGAAGCAGTAGTTGGGGAAGGAAGACAGCCATTGCTTCCTTAATATGGTTTAACTGCCCTTCACTTTCACTTCCAGTAAATCAATCTTACTAAGTTACATAAAAAATAATGTGTTAGGTATAGAAAAGACAGAGATGTCTCAGCAAATTTACTTCCCACTGTTTATTTCTAGTGAAGTTATAACAAAATTGATACCAAAATAAAAGTCAAGATAATAGGAAAAAGGAAGGGAAACATGAATACCAAGCAGAAAATATTTTGAAAGTCAGAAAGCTGTGTGGAAAGAGAAAAGGAAGCGCAAAATAATAAAGTAATCAGCATCCAAAGAGTGATGTAAAGATTATGTAAAGGGAAAGAAAATGCCCTGCTGTAGCTTCTGCTCTCTGTAAGTGCTGTTTTGAGACTTCCCCTTGTTGGTTGGTTTTGTTTTCTTCAGCACCATGTATCCAAGATACAGCCCCCACAGCATCTGGGTGTTTTGCAGTCATACATATATATATATATATGAGCTGTCTCACCATTTTGTGTGTAGGAAGTAAAAGGCAAAAAAGCTGCCAGTTATTGCATCAAAAAGTTGGAGAAACCGTGCCCTTGGCAGTGACTGTCCATATATTTGTATATTTGGGATCAGGAAAAACAGGAGAAAATATGCCCTAGGGCAAATATGCCCAGATGTGCCCATTCCATAGCAAGGTGAGAGTGAGGTGGGAAAAGGTATATCCCCTACCTGGAAGGAATTACTGGTGTCAGGGTGTGCTGGAGGTCTCATCTTCTGCCATTAGCTGTGCATTCAACACCCACACAGTTCCCCTCGTGAAGAACCACCAGTCTCAAACAGGCTCCTGGGCTTTGGTGTTGTTATTGAAAATGCACCATGGGCACAGCTTTGTTTTAGAGTCAGAGGGAAATGATTGCAACGGCCTTAATGCTTTTCAAGAGATAGTCAGAATAGTTGTTGGATTTCTGTCACTTGATGTTTTTGAGAAAAGGCTGGCCCTGCAGTTCTTGGAAGCGAGGTAGAGTGGCTTCTGCTGGGGGCAGAATGAGAAACACTGTTTTTGTGAGGTACATTTCACTCTGTTTTTTTTTTTTTATTTTCCTTAGGAAAGAGAAATCAATTTATATAAGTTATAAAGCATGGGAAAGTCAGAGAAACAAACCTTCTGTCTGAAATCTTTCACCTCATTCTTTGTGAACTGCAGTTCTGCTAGGAAGAGATATCATGCAATAAGCCACAAAGCAATAACAGCCTCATTTTCCTCTTCCAAATTCTTCCCACTTTGGCAACTAAAGTTATTTCTGAACAACAAAATCCACTCTGTGATCTTAATAACATATGCTTCTATTCCAGTATGCTATTATGAAGATGACTTACAGTTTCGGTGGGAGCCACAAGCATTCAGCACCTCTGATAATCCATCTGTTTCAGAAGCTTGACAGGGAGGAACAAACTGCCCACTGCTGAGTTAATGCAAATTAAATATATACCAATTAATTAACTAGAAATCTATATTCCTATTTAAAATGCATTAATAGAGGAGTGTAAGTACTATAAAAATGCAACTAAACACATGTAAAAGTTTTCAGTATGCAAGATTGGTATCATGGGCTTAAACGCTCCAGTGTGATGAAGTTTGTGTTCTGAATGGACTGGTGTGCATTTTCAAATACCAGTTATAGGGTGCAGAAAGAGAATACAAAAAAAAAAGATAAAAAAGGAATAATAACAGTTTTACTTAAGAGAGAAGGCAAAAACAAAGGTGGACAGCATATTTTGGGTGGAGAGGAGGTATAGTCAATACCTATGCAATCAATCTCGATACGATTGAGGTTACAAAGGTTGTGACCTGAGCTTTTTATTTTTTAAGTTTTCAGTGGAAATAGCTGCTGCCAGAGGAAGATAGAGACCGCCACTGCTAGAGGTCTGCCGCTGGCTGTATGGGCACTTTTTTTCCCTATCTGTTAAAGCTCTGGTGCTGACTCATTGTGCAAATTTGGCTGCATTATACTGGGCTAAGCAAGGAGAATTCCTTGGTTAGGGCTAACAGTTCTCAGTCAGCATTTTCTATGGAGCTATTTCTGATCATTCAAAAATGCTTCGAACTACAAAGTTTAAAACATGATCAATAAGATGACGTAGTAATTTTAATCTAGGATCCTGACAACCCATGTTGAAAAAGTGGTTTTGCATCTTAATCACTCTTAAAAGAGCATATACGTGCTATATTGCTCAGTGTTGTTATAATTCAATCAGAAACACACACACACACAAAGTTGGTGCTTCAGCAAATACTCGTGCCTCAGAAATCAGCAGCGATGGTTCAGTGCCTTCAAATCCCAAAACATCAAGGCAAACTGTAATAGCCCATATTGTGTTTCTGTTTAAGATTGCATTGATTTGGCCGCCAGGGACAAAATGGATGTGGGAGAATGTAGTCTATTACTCCTTAGGAAAAGATCTGCTCCATTCTCTGAAGGCGATTCTCAATTTCAGCTCTCTGACAGATAAACAATAATGCTTTCCTTGGATGTATTTGCATAATCTTCTGCAGAACCAGCTGAAATCAGGCCAGTTCTGACATATAAGCAGGACACTTTCATAAGTTTAGTGTTTTGATTGACCTAATGTATCCAGATGTTACATAATCATTTTTAATTTACTTTTAATATTTGTGCGGTTTTCAGTAATCTCAGACCAAGTCCTACATAGCGTCAAAGTTAGTCAGAGTTTAAAGGCGAATAGGATCAGCCACCTATCTCACAAGCAGTGTTGTTCTCTTCTGTAGTTTTATGATCTTCTCACTTCAATCAAAGAAGATTTTAAAAAATGTAATTATGGAGACTCCTTCTGGTATGAAAATGTGTAATTTCAGAAGTTCATATTAATGGAGGCACAATACGCTTTTAGTGGAGGTCATCTTGACATTAGTGCTAAGATACACCTTTATTTGGAAAATTTTAGTAGCTTTTTACCCCCTTTTTATTGATTTATTTTGACTGAAAATAATTTTTTGACTATCTGAACTAAGATTTTTTCTCATTTTGCAACATTAAAGTCATGTACCACTTTATAAACTGTCATTTTTACTCAGAAAAAAAATATTTATAACCCAGCTGTTGAGAGCTGACTATTTTAGAATTTTGAAGTCTAAAATGCCTCTTAGACAAACACACCTGTCATTCACACACTTCAGTCACAGTTATATTGGTAAAGAAACAGATTTTCAGCAATATAGAAAACACATAACTTTAACCAAGATCTGTTTCTTATCTTGGTCCTGTGGGTTGCTAGTCTTATTGCTAGTTAAACCATGCACAGCAGAAAGAAAGGAGAAGAATATTAACAAAATATATTTGTCTTCAATAAGGTTTGAGGTCTATTAAGTAAATGACAAAGCCTTGTGTCTAGTATCACATTTACATGAAGGTGAGCAGTTGGAAGTTTTAACAAACTTTGAACAAAGGTGTCTGGTGTTTCTAAGTGGAGTTCAGTTACACAGTAAAACATAAATACGAATTTTGGCAACCAATTGAGAGGGCTCTGTCATTGTCTCTTGGAGAGGAAAGATACAGAATGATAAAAAATTAACCTAACTGGCACAGTCTGTAACTGTATCCCAATAAACCTGTGTGTCTCATTCGTAATAGACTGCATGCTGAGGAACTTCACACACATGATGAGACAGAAACACAGGTCATAAACACCTTGGTGAAGGAGTCCTGTGGATATTTTGATGATAGTTTGAAACATAACCAACTACTTTCAAAATCTTAAATCTGGAAAAATTTGACCATTTAGACACTAAACAAAGGAAGTTTTGAATACATAGAGCATGAGAGTAATAGTGAAAGGAGGCTAAGGGAAACCACAGTCAGCACTCCTATCTACTGCCCCTCCTGTAGTGATTTCACTATTGGAGTTATGATTTGACACACTACTGCAGAATACACTATCTATGTTACCATTTCTTGAAGTTGACAAAGCTTTGGGAATTAGCTGTGGGCAAATGTTTTGTGAAATGTCTTTAATCAGGAATTAATGGCGTAAACAGCAGGGAAAAAGCATAAAACCTCACCTAAAACCTTGGCTTATTAATGTTCTGACAATGTATACAGCTGTTTAGCTCATCCCATTGACTTTAGAAACTTTGACTTTTCAGCCCAACCCCACACCTTTTAAAATTCTCTCTTGCAAAGACTTTTGTTTGTAGGTCCTTTTCCTAAAGCCCTGGGGAAAGGTTTGTAGTCTGTTGACAGATCAAAAAGCAGGTATTATTTTAACCACTCAGACCTCTTTTTAACCTCTGGCTCTAGCAATCTTCTGAGATGGCATTTCTTTCTTTTTTGTGTGTGCTTTTTTTTTTTTTTGGTTTGTTTGTTTTTAACCTTCCATCAAATCCTTCCTTTATTTTTTGTTTTGCACGTCTATTTTCTACAATTTAAATAGAAGAAAATGTATGCTCCAGGCTTTTATACTATCTCATCCCAGACAAGCCATAAAACTAAGACTATGACTTATGCAGCCATAAGCAGGCCTGGAAACACCACAGTATCACACTGACCCTCCTTCCCCCGCTGCAAGAAAAAAAAAAAAAAAAGGACTACTAAAACTAAAGTTATATTTTACGTGTGAGGCACACACACGTTCAGTGCTGTATAAAGTTTGGGAGAGTACAGCCCAGTTACTTTCTGTAGAAACACAGAGAGCACTCTTCCCCGTACATAGCCTGATGGAGGAGGCTGTATCTGCCCCAGTTATTTGTAGGCAGTTCTACTAGCACCTCCTGTTGAAGCCTAGTGCTCTCAGTCTTACAATATTCCTGGGAGCAAATGCACCACTCACATGAAAAAATAAGAGCTGAGACATTCTTGGATGGGAGCCCCATATCTCATTGATTACAACATTCTGTAGACTTAATTTATTAGAGAGTAGCTCGACATTGATTAATGACCATGAAAGGTGAAGGGAAACAGTGCAGTTGCAGAAGTAATTTCTTCTTTTGGAGCTGAAATTTGTCTCAAGCCCACTGAATCAGCAGGGCCAGAGGAATTTTTCATAAGACCCATCCCTTTTTCCACAAATTGAAATAAAATCAGAATCACAAAATGTGGTCTTTTACATTTTACTTTGTCTACACAAAAACTTCTAGTTTTCATCCAAGTAAATCTCAGGCATCAATATGGCTCTCCAATTTCAGCTACAGATCAACAGATGTTTTAAATCACGATCTTTTAATTATAACATTTTAATATAATTCCCTTGATAATCTAACTGCCCTCTTTTCATAAATTTTTGAGCTGATGCCATCTGGAATGCTTGTAGAAAGCTAGTTTTAACATTTCGAGGAACTTCCAATTTAAAATTTCCGTCTAAAGCTCTACATGTCTATTTTATAAGAGATTAAAAACAATACAATGTTGATTTGATTTAGCCAGCAATATAACTTAAATTACAAAACTGGAATAAACACTTTAGAAAAATTTCATTCAACTACAGCACACTGTGAATTTTTTTATAAATGAAAAAAAAATATGTTTGATAGGCCTAATGCTCATTTTTAATTCCCATAAAATTTCTTCTGTGGTAAATAAACAAATACTAATACAAGGATCTTAGGCAATTCGGGATACAATTTATTCTTCATAAATTAAGCTTTTAATAGTCATTTTATCAATTAAAAAATAAAAAGAGAAGTGCTGAAGGTAGTTTGAGAATGTCACTATCTTTCCTGCTGTCTGAAGGAGGCAATTTTTCACCGGACACTTTCTCTCTCCTGGAGTGACATGGTAATCTCCTTAAGAAGCAGCACGGTTGTAGATCTGATAAGACAATATGAATTAAAGGAAATGAATACAACTTGCCTGCTCAAATATTAAGATAAATACTTGAATTACTTTTGATGATTAAATGGTAGCAAAGCATGCCAAAACGTGTTTCAATAAAAGACTAAACAAGCTAACCTGAATCAGCAGTAAAGTCAACTTAATATACCAGTTGGCATAAACAAAGTGTTATATGTCTACAGCACACTAAAGTTAATTGGTAGAAATGTTTCTGTTTTCAACATATTTGTAAATACCGAAAGTTACAAGCAGTAAGCAGCAAGGTTAACACGAATCTTGAACACCGGGATGCCCTCTCACAAGTGTGGTTAAGGCAGACAGTAATTCAAATACCTAATCAGCAAAAATAGCATTTATATTGTTACATTACAGAAATACTTTTATACAGTTTGATATGCAATCTTTAGGAAGATGTTCTATTACAAGAGAAATGCAGCTCATAGAATCATAGAACCATAGAATCATAGAATGCTTAAGGTTGGAAGGGACCTCTAGAGATCATCTAATCCAACCCCCGTGCACACGCAGGGTCACCTAGAGCACGTGGCACAGGACTGCATCCAAGGGGGTTTTGAAGATCTCCAGAGAAGGAGACTCCACAACCTCTCTGGGCAGCCTGTTCCAGTGCTCTGTCACCCTCACTGGTAAGAATTTTTTCCTTAAGTTCCTGTGGAACTTTTGGTGCTTCAGTTTGTGGCTGTTTCCTCTAGTTCTGTCAGTGGCCACCACTGAAAAGAGGCCAGCATCATCCTCCTCACTGCCTCCTTTGGGGTACTTATATACACACTGATCAGATCCCCTCTCAGCCTTCTCTTCTCCAGGCTGAACAGAATCAGCTCTCTCAGTCTTTCCTCATAGGGCAGATGTTCCAGGCCCCTGATCACCATCTCTCAAAGCTTCTTGCAAAAGCTTCCAATTCAAATCCAAGCTTTGCAGTGCCAAGCAGGCATGTTCAGCAGATCCAAGTACATTAATTTTAATCACCCTAGAAGCTGAATCAAGCCATTGAAGGGCAGTTATTAAGCTTAATGTCTAAAATATAAATGCCAAATCAGAAATGATTGACTTTTTTATATGTCCAGCTTTTCTGTGGTTTCACGATGCAAAAGGAAGAGACAAAGAGGAAAAGATATGGCAGATGATACAAACCCGAATCATGATTTTACTTTTGTCATGTACCTAGTTATGTGCTTGCAAGACAAGAACAGAGAATGTTGTCAGAGCAAGCAGGTGCCATTCCTCCAGTCTGAGAGCATAGTTACTCCCATGAGTCAGTGTATTTGGTCACTGTGATGTCCAAATGGCCATACCATTCCTTACATAATCTGCACCAGCACAATGTGCCACTGTATCACCTCTATAATCCTGATTTTAAAACTCTCCCTTCTACACGTCAGAAATTAAGACAAATCTCTGCAGACTCTGTAATCATGAGAATATAAACTGTGATAATGATTAACTTCATAATTCCATATATTAAATAATTTCTGACCTTGAATGACTAATAATCTGATTGGCTGTATGTTTAAAATAGTATATTTAAGATCTTCATGATAAAGAGAAAATATTCTTCCTAAATATCACAATGAAAACTAATTCTGTCTTGAGATTGACTTTTGAGCTAAAGTGACATTTTAGCTATGTCATGTCATCTATACTATTCTGCTCCTTACTTCTTTCATTTTTCACATGTAAAGACTCCATCCAAGATCTGAATATGTGCATTTTTCACTGTAGGCAAGGTAGTGACATTGTGCATTATTATTAGTCTTTGAGCAAAAAGAAGAAAATATATTATAATTTCAGATCCAATAAGCTAAGAAACTTAAGAAAAGGAAAATTATCATCATTTAGATCTGACAAATTATAATAATCTGAATAAAACAGCAGAGAAACCTTTGATTATGTCAGTAGTGAAAAGGTGAATAAGTTTAGCAATGCTAAACAATTGTCCTGCTAACAATTCAGCTGAGGGACAAGTTTTACATTTTACTGCAAAAACTACTTGATTTTATTACAAATTAATTACAGATCCTCCATCTAGCCAGCTTCATGTTAGCTCATATATATCAATAGTTATGGCTTTAGATTTCATTTTTTTCCTGTCTAAATGTAAATATTCCATACATTTCTGATCACTTGAGACATTTCACACAGCGCAGTTTTTTCCCAAGTATGTATGATGGTTACACCACATGCCTCTTCTCAGCCTGAACATTTCCTCAGCTCAGTAAGCTTGATCTGTGCAAATAAGTTTGGAATCAGGCCCAGGGCTCGCATCCACCAGACGTAGCTCTAAGATAGCCATGTTGCCACCTCCCACCTGAAACCTCTGATCCACCAGACTGCCCCAGTGCGGAGCCCTCAAGCTGTTATATCTCTGCTTACAAAGCTTTGAAATAGAAGTACTCATACAGTCAGTGCTCGCTCCTCTCAGAAGCAGTACCTAGCCACAGTCTTTCTGAGCTTTGAAGTCGGACTCTTCTCTCACCCCCTGTTCTACAAGAGGGTTAAGGCGAGATGCAAGTAGGAGTCCCAGAGCAGACAGTTTAGTTTTTATACGTTCTACAAGTCTGACCTAAAGTTCTGCTTCATACCAGAGCCCTTCTAACAACACAAACACACCACTTCATTTAATACATGCAATATATTCATCCCAGATATTTCAGTGGTGATTTATGCTGTAGATTGACTACTGAAACTTCTATATTTGCCATGCTGGCTGCTAAACACAGCCAACAAATTTCCATCTTCTCTGGGTTCATGGCTTTGCTGTGAAAACACAAACTTATTTGTATGAACCTCATTTATGTTTGTGTGTGTGTGTGCATATAATATATACCTACATATTCGTATATACACATATATGCAGACTTAATCATATGGACCTTTTCTTTCTAGGGACTGGTAGCAGTTCACCCAGAGAGACTTTTTTCCAGTTCTTTTCTTCCTCAACAGCAAAATATTAAACATATTCTCACATTTTCCTAACTGGTATCATTACTGAGGCAAGCAGTACAACCAGCTTCAGGCCCTGGTTTCATAATTGAGACACCAATAGGAAGCCTTGACTTGGCTTCCAGTATTTGCTTCAAGCTTTCTCAGAGTAAAGCTAAGCAGAAGACTTTTTTTCAAAGGCCAATAAAAATGAAGTAACCCTTTCTATTAGCTTTAAACCAACTTTAATAAAACTTCAGAACTCATTCGCTAGGGCTCAGATGTATTGTTAAAAATGTCAGCTGAGACTCCTGTTCAATACAGATATTTTTCATGACTCACTAACCTTTCAAAGGAACCCAGATCAAATGAGATCCTCTTTATATGTTAACATCAAAAGCAATTTGCAGCTTTGCATGGCTTACACATGAAACAAAAATAACTGGGTGGTTTAGAGTTTGTTTAGTCTGTAAGGCTATGATTATATTCCAAATTCAAAGCAGAACTCTCAGTTTATAAGTTCATGTAGATCAGAAATGACAAAGGATTTGCACGGACATGTAAGATGTAGAGCTACAGAATTTTGCATATCGAGTTCACAGGGTGTCACAGTG
Source organism: Tinamus guttatus (assembly GCF_000705375.1). The sequence goes on from NW_010587925.1 coordinate 117,989, forward strand.
TGACTCACCAGGATTATGTGAAGACAACAGCCTTTCTCAACTGCTGCAGGGCTCCTTAGCAGTGACAGGCTGGATAAGTCACGAAAACTGCTGAAACCCTAGCCTACTTGAATGGGAGACCTAACATGTGAACCTATTCGGCAGTGACAGCAGGATGTTTGTTTGTTTCTTGGTTTGCTTTGTTTTTGCGAAGAACATCTGCTCCTCACATAGGCCAGAGACTCTCCACTATCTTTCTCTCTTTGTGGCTTTTTGCAGGAAGGAGCTTCCACACTGAATCAGGAAGTCAGCATGAACACAAATGAAAACCGATCCATTTTGAAGAAACTTCCTAAACTGAGAGTTGAACCAGAACACTGACTGTGTTTTTCTAGACTGAAAGCTGAAACATTATTTTTGAAGCTTAAACTGCTTCCCCATGCAGTGCCTTTGATAAGATAGATCCACTGCCTGAAGTTAAGGATAGATTCCTTTGACCAAAGGCAATTCTTCCCCATATTGCAGCACTGATTGACTAAGCTAGATGAGGCACATTCTTATTGCAGAGAGCTAGACAGATTAGTTGAAGTAAATCTGAACTGAAACACAGTTTGAGAAGGAGTTTTCCTTTCTTAAAAAAGCAACTGACTTGGAACTGTGATTTTCAGGCATTTTTTAACCTAAACCAGATCTGAGTCAAAAAAAAAAAAGGTCTATCTTTACTAATAAATCATAACAATTACATGAAAACCTGACATCATTTCCTCTCTGATGAAAATATGTCCATAGAAGGACTCTGACTGTTTCTATAATTTTTGCTCCTTCCTTCTTGTGCAGGAAATTAGGCTGGGGGTTTTAACATAACCTCCCTTTGCACCGAACTCTCCCCTTTGCATTCACAAAGCAACATTTTAGCACTACCCAGCTCCTACATTTGACATCCTTCAGAGAACTGAAGAAAACGGGAGGTCTAACTGGTAAATTGGTTTCTAAACTTACAAAGAAGTTAATGAAATTTCAAAAGTTTATAGTACATATTTTATATGATTATTATAATTTCTTGGGGAAATTTGTTCTCTGTTGCCTAATTGTTTTTAAAGATTATGTAGTTTGAGCGGTTTTGCTTTGCATAATTTTCCGTTAATGAGGAAAAAAACAAATATTAAAATGTATTTACTGTCCTCCATTCTTAACAGAATTCACCTACAATGAATTAGTAATGAGCTGGTTTTTGTACATCTTGTAAGTGACTATCCACAGAGACCATAATTTCCTGCGAAGTCTTAGTTAGCAAGATGCATTTGTAACCCAGAAATGACATTGCCACAGGTGATGAAAGCTTTCAGGAAGAAACAGCTAGTGCATAAATTGTGAAACCTTCTCTCGTTTAAGATACCTTTTATGTGTTTATGGCAGCCAGGGAAGTAATTTGTTCTACTTATAGTAAAAGCGAGTTCAGCATTGCAGACTTTTTTTTTTCCCCCTTCCTTAACTGATGTACAGTCTACTTTTACTATACTGAGAGGTGAAAAAAAAGTGCGTGCTTGACTCAACACATACACGGCAACAAATTAAATAGTGAGCAAAAAAATGAAATAGTTGGTAGCTTTGTCTCCCTTATTGTGTCCCTCAGCACCACAAATTGCATGATGAGCTAAGCTCAATAAGGAAGCTGCCACGGTTACGGAATTCTGGGTGTTGGGCCAGTGTAAATTGCCATTAGTCCGCCAAAGGCAACTGAACGTCATCACTGTGCAGAAAATAGTATTTTGGGACAAAGTGCAAAGATAGTCAGCTTAGTGTATGTGCGTAGGATGAAAATATAAGTGCACCAAATCTTTATGAATTCTGATACTAACATTGGCTATCAGATATCGTGAAACTTCCCCTTGTTTTCTCTAGAAGCATTCTTTAAATAAGAAGCTTTAAGTTAGAAACTTTGTGGTCTCAGACATTGCTTAATGTAGTAAGGACAGCAGAATCCAGCCTTTACTAATTTGCTGTTTCTAAATATACTGTGGGATTAAACAGAGGTTTAGCCTGAATGCAATGTATATATATATGTGTGTGTGTATATATATGCATATATATACACATATATGCACTTGTGCATATGCATCTCTATCCATATATTTATCTATCGGTATCTACACAGGAACTGAGAAAACTGATGAAACACAATGGGCCATAATTTTAGAAAGTACTGTGTCCCAATATAGAAAAAAACACACAAGCATGTTCTTACATTCCTATCTCCCTGTCATAAGCACATGTTTCCTATCAAAGCATGCTTTAAGAGTCTTGCTGTGCTTTTCTTCATTCATTGCAGAATTATTGGGCTCTATTCAAGTATTTATTAAACTTGTTTTTATACAGGATGTAATTTATCCTATTCTTAATACTTATTTCCTGTTTCTTGAGGTATTTTTTAGAAAAACTTGAGATTCAGGATGGAAGCTCGGGCAACTGCACTTTAATTGCTCTTTTGAATGGGATTCCTTCAGGATGAAGATAGAGGTTTCCTGGAAATCTTTTTCCAAACTTGCTTTCTATGCTCTCTTGCTACCTACAAAGCAATTTCTAAAAACACGTATGAGTTTATCTGTGTTCTCACTTCAGGTTATGGAAAATTGCAATCTGTTTAAGTGGATGGACTGACACAGAACGCATTTTGAAAATCCCATTCTAAAACTTTTTCCCTTCTCTTAGTCGCATAACCTAAATTTTAGGTTATTAGTCAAATGTTTGCTAGGTTAAATCCTGTACAGATGGCACACATGAAAACAACCCAAAACCTCCCTTGCCCATAAATGATTATCAAATGGAAAGATATGAGAAGAGAAAATGTTCAGTGAAAAAGATGGCATTAATGTCTTGTTACTGGAATAGTCATTTTTAGTTAAATCATATTTTTGGCAGC
>NW_010587925.1:120897-153866 GCF_000705375.1 Tinamus guttatus
CAGGAAGAGAAATGTGGAAAATTAATTTGCCATTCATGCGTTATTTCATATTTCTATTTTTAAATTATTATTTCAAGGTATTATAAATGCTACCTTTCATTTTCATAATCCATTTTTAGTCATGTTTATAAAACCATGTAATTCTGTTGCTCTTTTCCCCTTGCCTAGAGCAATTGCTTATGTTGACACAAACAGAAAAATAATTTACCAGTAAGTCTAATTTAAAAAAAAAAAAAGATGGAGGCATTTTTTTTATATATATCATAACATATTGGATATGTAAGTAGAAAGTAGCTGTTGTCATATTTAAAGAAATACAAGCAGTATCTTTACGAAAACATATCTCCAATATTTGTGTAAACATTTATCCAGAGTGGCAGACCTGCTCTTGTGCATTTATCAAGCTGCTAATTTTATCTATTTGAACTTCTCTTGGGAAACCAGACATAGGAACACTGTGTGATACATATGTCTTCAAAGAAATAAAATGAAGCTTTTTCATTATAGGAGTTACAATGCAGTTAGAATCACCTCAACTACACTTTTAGTGATATAAGAAATAAAATAATCATAAAAAAAAGCAGTTGGGACTGAAAACAGACATTTTATACAAACACTTATACAACTAGATCTCAATTTCTAACTCTCTCTTTTCTTCAGATCTAGTCATCACAGCAGTAAATAATCACAGATATGAATAATGATTTTTTTCATTCACTTTCCCTCTTTCACCAAGGATAAAGAAATACAGTTGAATTCCACAATCTCATCAATGGTTTCAACAAATAAATAAAGGAAAATAAAAGCCCACTTTCTCAATATATAAATGCTTTGTGGTGAAATATGAACTCTCTTCACTATTCTACCTCTACCTCTACAAAGTTTTAAACAGGTCGAGGGAGGTGATCCTGCCCCTCTACTCAGCCCTGGTGAGGCCGCATCTGGAGTATTGTGTCCAGTTCTGGGCTCCACAGTACAAGAGGGATGTGGAGCTTCTGGAGAGAGTCCAGCGCAGGGCCACAAGGATGATCAGGGGCCTGGAACATCTGCCCTATGAGGAGAGGCTGAGGGAGCTGGGCCTGTTCAGCTTGGAGAAGAGAAGGCTGAGAGGGGATCTAATCAGTGTCTATAAGTACCTCAAGGGAGGGAGTGCAGAGGACGGTGATGGTCTCTTTTCAGTGGTGGCCACTGATAGGACTAGAGGAAATGGCCGGAAACTGAAACATCAAAAATTCCATAGGAACTTAAGGAAAAATTTCTTACCAGTGAGGGTGACAGAGCACTGGAACAGGCTGCCCAGAGAGGTTGTGGAGTCTCCTTCTCTGGAGATCTTCAAAACCCCCTTGGATGCAATCCTGTGCCACGTGCTTTAGGTGTCCCTGCGTATGCAGGGGGGTTGGACTAGATGATCTCTAGAGGTCCCTTCCAACCTTAAGCATTCTATGATTCTATGATTCTATCATCTCTTTGCACTGAAAAGCTCATTTCGGCTCCTAAGAGATTTGACATTTCTGTGCTTCAGATTTTGTTAAATGACAGAGATAATGATGGTCACCTCAGTAAATAAACAAACAAACAATATTATTGTGTTCATTTAGTCTAATCCTCATCCTCAGATCACAGGATCACTTTCTAGTTTTAAACGTGAACACACTTCTAACGATAGTAATAGAGATTGGATGCGGGTCAAAAACTATGTTTCTTGCTCAAGTAAGTTTATGGCAAATGCAACAAAATAATTAAATAGTGTTTCTCCAGCACTGTGTAACATTTTCTGAAATATCTAGGTTTAAATTTGATGAAAAGTTGTGATCGCAACCCACACTTATTGTTAATAGTAATTTATGTTAATAAATGGGAAGTGTTAATTAGGAAAATAAAATGAATTATGTGAAATATATATGAAATACACATATATTCTTAAGCACCAGCTTTTAGAACATTTATTTCTAAACCCCAGTAATGGAATGCATTTATTCATCCTTATCTGAGAGAACTTAAATTACATCCTGTGAAGAGATGTTTACATGTACGATGGGTGGAGAAAGCAGCATATCTGAAGAAATTAGAGCAAGCTCAAGCAAAAAGAACTGAAGGTTCTATTTATTTGAAGTATTCTGAAACAAACACTATTTCTCTGCATTTACCATGTGAGTTGTTTCTCATCAGAGAGAGAATTGAAAGGGAAGCATTAGAGAAACTTAATCTACATCTTTGTCATCATGGATATGTTAGCAGTTCAGCCCAGCAGAGTGATGTGCTGAAGAAAAAATTCCAAATGAAATAATTTAGTGTACTGTTAAAAATATTTTAAATTTGTCATTTATCTGCTTAGATGATTGACAATACACCCACCCAAAAAAGAACTCTTCAGTTGCAAGAGTTCCTGAAGATTTTCTGAAGATTTTCGACCCTGAATCCCGCATATAGAAGGTCTTAAAAGTTTGATCATTGTGCTGAGTGATAGAAATGCATAAAATGTGTTCCAATAAAAAGTTTGTTCTTTGGTGCAAGATGGCACACTTTGTAAGCAGATTGATTATTGATAATAGATAGCAGGTAAAATACTTATGCAGAAGGTGTACCTCTAAAAGAAGTGATGAATTTTCTGTTTTATTTAAAAAAAAAAAACAAGAAGATGAGATCATGTGAATATCTTACTCATTCTTGCATACAAATACTAATAAGTATTTGATTTTCAGTTAAAACATCCATACAATATGCATACATATAAAAGCTTCCTATTTAAATACAAAAAATACAGAGGTTATAGTGTACCCAGAAGATGAACACTGTTAAAAAGCATTATACAAATGAATTAGGAATATACTAAATTCTTCTGACTCACATTTATTCACTTGATTAGACTAAGGGATTATTAGCAAAGATAAATGGCACTACGAAGAGGCAAAGGAATCCTAAGAGTGGTTCTATTCTTCATTGTTTATTTATGTAGTACTAATTTGGTAGTAATCTTATTGACTTTGATAATGTCCATTTATGGACTCAGATAGATTCATTCATATCAGGATACAAGAAGTAGCTTTATTAACAAAGGCAGAAATGTCATGGAACATCTTTTTTCTGAAAATAAGTTTGATTTTTTTTAGTTAGCTTGTTGCATAAAGTGATGAAATAAAAACATCTCAGGAACACTTTCAGCTAATAGATGTATGTGATTTTTTTTTAACTGATTTCCTTTTGTTGCCATGGAAATCTTCCCCAAGATTCTCTCTGTAGTAAATTTTGAACATACAGCTTGGCTGCTTGACCTTAAAGGCAGGCACATATGCAAAAAATTATCAAAGTTCCTTTGGTATTTACATTCCCTGTAATTAATTATCTCCCCATATCAAAACATTAATGGCAAAATATTAAAATACTAAAGGTTCAAAGCACATATACTTCATTTGCTCTGTACACATATACTTCATAGCAACATGCAAATGCCAAGTGTCCAGATTTGCAAAGTCGCTACTTTCTTTGATTCGTACTAGTGATATAAAGTAGCTATAAAATGATTTCTTCAAGCCAGAATGGAACAATGAGCCTGGGACATACTTAAAATGGGCTAATTGCAGGGATAGAAATAAAGAAAGAAACATTGACTCTTGGGTTTTTTTTTTTTTAATACACAGTTGATTATGATGTTTGAAAAAAGGCACAGAATGGAATGGACATCTGACAGGTTGGCCAAACTCATAGTTGGATCTGAGAAAAGGAACATATTTAATTGCTACTTATTAAGTGAACAAGGATGAGAAGAGAGAAGTGTTACATACATTCTATTTCTCTGTGGCTAATGAAAGCAATTCAGGAGAAACCTGGGAGAAAGCCAGCACTTGCAACAGTATCGTATCATCAGTTAGGCTTGCTGGATCTATTCTGTGGCAAATTCAAAATAATTTGAAGGGGAAAAGGGGTAAGTATTTAATTGCTTCTTCCTCTTCATCCAACTTTATCCCATATCCTTCCTTTTAAAATCCTGCATTAGCAAGAAGCAAGCTGAACAACTCCAGCAATATACATATATATAAACAATAGAAATGGAGATGGAGACAAGGCATTGTCAGAGAGAGATTAAATACTGTAGATTTTAAGACGGCTTTCACTGTGTGATGAGGTGAAAAATAATAGAAAAGGAGACTGAGGGTAAAAATATATCAAGCCTATATTTAAAGGAGACCTGAGTTTCCAACTAAATGAGATTTTCATGAACATTCCATTTTCTGATGGAAGTTTAGCCTTCCCAATGCAAACTTGACTCTTTTCTATTGAAAATGCTCTCAGGCAACATTATGATTCTATTTTCCCAGAGACCATGAAACACTGTGCATAATGACTGCCATAACATACAGTTTCTCTTTTCAAAGGAAGAAATGTTGATGCTTCAATGCGATTTGAACGAAGACCTCAGCGCACAGAAGAAAAATAGGAGTGTATCTGCATGATGATTCCTTTGAGACATCAAAACAGCACTTTTTAAATCATAACATTCATTTTTCTTGCTGAGGTTTCAATGAACAAATTTCAGCTCCTGTACTGGAAATTTTGGCAGAAAATAAATATCAGTTGTGTGAGAACCATCAGGAAAAAAATGCTCCGAGTGAGAAGCAAGGGTAAAACTGCAGTTGTCCAATATTTAAATGTCCTGTTAAAATTTTGTACATAATTGGCTACAGTAAGGTAGCCAGAGTCAGAGTACGCTGAATGCACTATGGTGCCCCTACCCGAGGGGGTATACCCATCACCAGAATAGAAAAGAATGTTGAGTGGAAACCAAGGAGCAAAAAAGAAGGAGAATGGGCTTGGGAAGGGCAAGCCTGGAAGATGAAGTTGAATTCCTAAAGATCAAGAGAGATTTTTGTGCAGCAGGAGACCACAGAAATAATTTGTCAAGAAAGAAAATGTGCCCAATAAAAGTTACATTCACAACAAGTTCTTGCTATATGAATTACATAAGAGTTAAAGACAGAAGAGGAGGTAATATGACAAAAGAGTTGCATCATGATACAGTGTATCCAGAGATCATCATCTTTGATTGTAGAAGAAAAGAAGAAATGCTGGTCATTCAGGCTTAATAATTGACAATATTGAATACTGTCTGTTAAAATCTGTTTCATAGCTAAAGAAACAACTTTACAACAGCAACTTACACTTATTTCTGCTGATCTCTGTATTCCTATTTGGTATATGTTGATGACTGCCAAACACTGTTCAGAAATCTTGTCGTACACAGTGAGACTTTTTTCCTCAGTTGTCTCATGACCATATTATCCTTTCTGTCTTAGTTTTAACCATGTTAAATGAGTACCTGGCACAATATGAGTACTTGAGTACTGGAGTAACATACTGCTTGTTGATATTTTTTAAACTTTTTCTAAAATGATATCAAAAGTAAAGGGTTCTTGGAAAATCATAGTTTCCTGGCAATGAAACAGAAATATTTGCATTGATGCAGCTTGGGGAGATTTATGGAATTAAGAGCAATGTAAAATTCTTAAACATCTGAGCTTCCTCAGGAAGTTTCCCCTTTACCTATTTGGAAAACAGTATTCCCCTCTTCTCTGCTGTGTGTATTGTACAGCTTCATCTTTTTATCTTCAGAAAGTCTCAATACACTCTGTATGGCTTGTAAAAGAAATTTCAGGACTTCTTAACAAATGAAAAGATTCCAGTATTTCAGAACTTGATACATAATCTGGGAGTTCTTATATATGTATACACACATATATATATGTGTGTGTGTGTGCGTGCGTGTATGTGTGTATGCATATATACAAGATTTTCCTAATCTGGATAGCATGATTATAGCAACTGAAAACAGTTCTGAGGCAGTCAGGAGCATCTAAAAATATTATGAACCTGAAAAAAAAATGAAGAAAAACTGGTATGACTTAGAATGCCAATGAAAACATACTAGGAGTTATAAATAGAGTTTTTCATTAAAACTCAAAGATTATTTAATAAAAAATATTTTTCAGCAATATTTTGTAAAAACCTCAAACTGACTACAGGCACTGAGCATTCTGATTGCAAAGAAGAAACTTGTATACAAAACGGCAGCAGTGGCCCCTCTTGCTGCAATGTGTGGTTGGTTATGGCTTACATCTCCTTCTACTCTTCCACATTCATAAATATGGAGTTAGTGTTTCTCTCCAGAGCACTCTTTACAGTAGCATGTGATAGAACAGCTACCTGAGCACTGAATCTCAGGAAGCAAATTCTGCAATTAAGTAGCTAATATGAGTTTTATGCTCCAAACTATCAGGTTTCTTATGCACACAAATGTAATTTGATATGCAAATAGTTTACATTATTTACCTAAGGACAAAACATGAGGAAATGGGGGACCTGACACTAATACAAGTAGGAGCTTTAAATATATATTGCTTAAACAAGTATTGCAAGTGAATTCACAGCCCAATAAGGCATGAGCTTATGTACCTTTCTGATATCTCAGCCTCGTTATCTACTCATAAGCCAACTGACACTTTTACCTGTGCTTTTAAGATGATTTGTTGACTGCACTCAGTTATGTTTTCAGAAGGCAATGTTTTTTTTAACCCTGTGGATATTTCTTGGTTTAGTATGAATATTAAAATGTCTTGCCCTCTTCCTCTTGCCCTACAAAAATATTGTACTTTTGTGGATAGTTTCAAGTGGATAGAGAAGTTTCAAGTGGAATAAAAAATGAAGAAATGAAAAGGAGTATACATTCTGTATTTTGAGATGGGGTCAAGTTGGGGACTTGAGGACAAGACCTTGATTCTGTAGTTTACGCTTGGGAAAGTTAGTGCTTACTGCTTGGGAAAGTCAGTGGTTTCAGGAAAATACCACAGGGTCATATTTCCACCTTTGAATTTTATTTGCTAGGTGCTTGCAAGATCAGCATCGTATTGTCTCATCAGTATGCTGATTAGTTTTCTGTAACTGATAACTCACTCTATGAAAATTAGGACTTCAGTTATATTTTGGTGTGCTGTAATATTGCCAAGCCCCTCTATATTATCAGTTCTGACATAAAATAACCCACACAGCTTAACTCTAACAATGTTTCATTGGAGCAAGCTGCATAGCTTTTGGGAAAAGAAAGGTTATGGTTTGACTGCAAGTACTTTTCACTTTACTAATAACTTCTTTCCAGAAAGGGAAAATTAGTATCAGTTTCCATGGCTTTATTGCTCTTCTACTGGCAGTCCCCTACACACAGATGATTATTCACATCTCCCAGATAATGGCCTAGTGTTACCACAGACGTGATCAGCTTCTGTCTTGCAGTTATGTACTTTCAAGAATGCACAATGAAACAATTTATAATTATATTTTATGCTCTAGCACCTTTCTTGTTCATGGAAACTTTTCTTTCACAGTGCTGTCAGTGGGAATAATGTTAGCCATGCCTGTGTGCTACAGCAGTTAGGCTTGGAGAGACCAGTTCACACACTTTTCAGAAGCCTGTTTTTGCTGCTTAGTTTTCTACAAACGCAAGTTGCAACAACACATTTAACTATCATCTACCTTTTTAATTTCAAGTGTTAGAAAGAAGGAAAGAAAAATATGAGCAACACCTCTGATATGACTCATATTTTTAATGATACTCAATAATCCAGATTTTGTTTTCTCTTCTCTTCTAAACTCATACTTTTCCAGTGTACTTTACAGATTATAGAGAGCCTAGTCCCTGCCTCAGCAATGCTGTAGAACTACCAGTTTCCACCTATGCCTCAGGCCTGTCCCAGCCTATCTCTGAGCCCCACGGAGCTGAGTGTTTCGTAAACAGCCAAAATTCATTTGTGGACCCACAGGTTTTTTTTTCTGCAGAGAAAGTGAAGGAATCTGGCATCTCTTATATAATCCTCTTTATTTAAAACAGGATATCTCAAATCCTATTTTGCTGAGCAGAGCTGGAACCTAGCAAGAGGAAACTGTGTCATTGCTGACAGCCCCAAGGTCCTTTCAACCTGCCTTTGGCAAATCTTTTTGTGTTTAACTTTTAATTCTTTCTCAGCTATGCTACCGACAGTTCATACATTTCCCTCCCATTTTTCCATGTGCTTTGTGCATTTCATATACCTGAAGCAGTTAAATAAATAATAGTCAGAAAATGTTCTTTTCCTTTAAATTCATCTTTACCTGCCGACCTGCTCCTGTCTTTGGATTGGTGACATTAGGCTCCTTCAGTTTCCTGCAACTGTCATAAATGAAGAGCAGTAATCTAGCTCAATATATGAGCTTTAAATCCCCTACAGTGGTCCCTTTAAATCAAGCTCTTTCTCACATGCCACAAAGACTGAAAAGCTTCAAAACAGAAAAATAGTGTTACTGGCCCCACTTTTTTCTCAGCTAAACTTATGCAAATTACTATGGCAAGGGAAAGGTGTAAATGCACCAGCATTGCCCTTCACAGTGATCTGCCATCAAAACACTTCTCTGATGAAAGTTTGCTCTTCTCTCAGCTAGTTGCATTCACTCTATGCGCATTTAAAAGCTTTATGTGATGGAGAGTCTGGCACATTGGATTTACCAGAAATGTATAAATAATTCAACAAGAATAAAGGCAGTAGTTACTCAAGTGACATGCTAGTGCTGTGGAGTCCTATAAAGAGATTGTGCAGAGAAAGAGAAAAGCTATAGATCAATGTACATCAGTAAAGATAGGACCAATTAAAGGCAGACTAATTCAGAAGGAAACAGGAAAGTTCTCTGAACAAGAGAGAAGGAATGAACATATTATCTTCATCACTACTTTGCGTCTCACCATCAGAGCATCTTGATGACTCAAACATTCATCCTCATACTTTCAAACATATACTTTGAATGGGAACAGAGACAATACATGAAGTCTACAGCAAAAGCAGAACAGACATTCATCATCCCAGCTGAGTACCTTGAACACACACTTCTCATCACGCAAAAATAAGAAGTACCTGCCATTCATATAAAGACTGAGTTGTTTAAATCAAACATAGTCTACCTGGATGCATATATTGCATAAATGCTAAGTTTAAAGCTTTCTTTCCTACTAAAAATCATTTTAAGAATATAAAACATTTTCAGTTCTGGTCTTTGTTAAAGGGTTACAGCTCCCACCCTATATTGCCACACACACTGGAATCCATGGTACTGATTATTTGTTTTATAGCTGGTGGGCAGACCACTGAACTCATCTCTCTTGGGCAATATCTTGGTACATACTAACCATGCTTTGAATTCTGAAAATCTTTGGTGTTTTCCTGCTTTCTTTTAGAGTCATCTGTGACAGCTGTTACATAATTTTTTTTTAGTTTTTTTCTTTTTTTAGTCTTTTCATGGAATATATGCAAAAGAAACATTTTAACTGAAAATTTGAAGTGCTGTTCTTGCCTTGAGGAAATAAAGAACAGCAAATCTTCATGGGTACCAGCTTCCCTGTCAGAGTCATTATTGGTAGAATTAGCATCTGAATAGTCTTGCAGCGTGAATAATCTGTTTCTTCCTAGTGAAATTGTTCAACATTGACAGACTTATCACAACTCCTGTTTCATAGCTGCTGGAGATGGATCAGTTAATCAATGGTGTCCACATGGTGAATGTTCTCATTCTTCTGCTAGTTGTCAAGTCTAATACCCACAGAATTAAACACTAAGGAGGTAAAATGCACCTGCTACTTGCAACAGAGACCAGCTTCACAGGACCAGTAATTATCATAAACATGGATATTTACCTGCAAACTGAGTTGCTTTCAACCATCACTTGTTTATTCAGATACTTCAAAAAAGTTGTATTCATGCATACCACTGATTGTATGAACAGCTCCACAAGGATTTTCTTAAAGGGTTGATTTGTACAGAACACGTTCACAAGATGTTTATGTCATGTAAAATCACAGCGATGGAGAAACAAGGGGAAAAGTGATAGAGGAAATTAAGGAAGCTACTTGTTAGCATAAAAGTTTTATAATAAAATCGATTAGATAATCAGAAGACAGCAATGTGACCTATTTCTTTGCTAGTTCCCTCATTCTAAAACAGTCAAATTAAACTTACTATGAGCAATATTTGCCCAGCAAAATATATACATGTGTTACTTTAATACACTATTGATGAAAACAAATACATCAGCTTAGTACAGTCTCCAGCAGTTTCTAATATTCACCATCTTTTTGGCTTGTCAAGACTGAGATACAGAAGAGAGAAAAAGCACCATTCAAAATTCCTCAGCTATCCAACATAAATTTTTATTCACGGTCACACATGCTGTAATAAACTTTGGACATCTAACTCTATTAATTAATCATTATATTCATAGGCTTCAAACACACTCCAGAGGTGGAGCTGGCACTGCAACACCATTATTGGTCAGGGACTGACAGCCTCTGACTGCGTTAAAATGAGGTCTGGGCCTGGGGAGGTCTGGTGAGGTACAGGACCAGCAGACCTGTGTCCTCAGGGACACAACACTTGTCTAAGTAGACGCTTTAAGTACATGTACACACCCTGCACACATTTAAAACTTTAGCAGGCACAGCAGTGGCTTAAATATATGCTTCAGGCTACTGTACTTGCAAGTCTCTATTTCAGCTTGGACATCTGTGGTGAAAGGATGCTTTCTGAGATGGGGGGAGGGAAGTCAAAAAGGATGTTAGACACATTTTTGGAATTCATATAGATCCATACCTCGTCTACTGACAGGATGAAATGTGGTGCAAAACTGCCCTTTCCAGGGCATGGACCAGTGAATCCAGTGTGACCTGAGAACATTGGGCATAGACTGTTGAGTATGTGGGTCATATACCTCTTGTCTCACCAGCCTGACAGTCTCAAGAACAGCCATAGAGAAGAGATTTTATTGGACTAAGGAGGACTATTGAGGAAGACTGGCTGCAAGAAGGAAAGTTTCTTTCTGGAACATAGGAAATGCAGGACATCTTAATACTAACAAGAAACACAGAGCAGGAAATCACAGCTGCTCCAGGAAGATCTTAGCCATAGAGTCAAACCATGACCATATTAATCTATAACAGAAATCTTATGTGAAGTGTTGCAGATGAGCCTGAAACAGTACATACTAGAAAGCCACATGACAAATTCAAGTACATATGAAAAGAGCACCTTCATTTCAGGGTTGGGTGAGTCAAAAGTAGCACAGGAGCAATCATCAGATGGATCTTCTTGAAAGAATTCACATCACATTTAGCTATGCCTTCCTGCTCAGTTCACTTCTTCACAACCTCAGCCACCCCTAGTTAGATTTCCCTTAACACACAAATGAACACTCACGACTGCTTAATTGTAGAAGAAAAAGTCTTTCTAATTGACTTCTTTGAAATAATACAAAGATATTAGTATATTCAATATATACACTGAGCAGAATATTCTAATAGCCTTTAAAATACTAACACATACAAAAAAATCCTTTTGATGGCTTTCCAGTTCTACAGCTTTTGGTGCTTTCATTTAGTCATAAAGCAACAGTCATGAAGATTTTTTGATATTGAGGTTTGCATATAGAAATACACATGGCTGTAAGATTAGCCAGAGTATTATATTTAATTCATGATTTCAAGTTGAAAGTCCAGGATAAGTATCATCCATGTTCATAGATCCACTAAAAGCTACATTTCCTTTTGCTTGAAATATAACCACTTCTGGGGCCATCTACTGTAATTCCGTATTCAGCAATAAAAACAGCATCTACAAGAAAATAAACTGTTACAAGAGTTAAAACCAGGTAAATTACACAAAATCCTATTGTATCACATAAGATTATAGATATGCCATTTTTCTTACCTTTTCCTTCCAATGTGACTAAAATGTGATGGCACTTGCTTATCAGATTTACTGATGTGACAGTTTTCAAAGTATTCTATCACTCATAACTAGAGGAAGCACAAATCCAGGACACTAAATCCAAATACTCAGTATTTTAGGCAGAGGTTCAATTCAAATTTCTCAGTATGAATCCTTTCTGTGCTTTCAATTAAGGGCCAAAGCTAAAATCAGAAACCTAAGCATTATCCTGATCCAAATGTCAATGCTTCATCTCTGAGTTCATCTCATCTGGGCAGAGTTCATCTCCGCCTACAACAAAACGAAGGATTTGATATGAAAAGATATGAAATGTTTTTAAACTCCTATTTCAAGTCAATATACACTTCTCACCTTCACAGCAAAATGTGTTTTTTGCTATTGCCTTTGAGCTAGTGGAAATATCAATAATTCACTAAAGAGAGACAGAGGGGAAAAAAAAGGAAAAAACAACACCTTAGTGACTATGGTGAGCATCTGTGGTCAATGAAGAATTTTATGAATTTTTGTGTTGGATCTCTCAAACATTCCACAGAAATATTTGATCTAGACTCCATAACACTTTTTAAAAAAATTCCTTAAACATATTTTAAAGCAAACAGTAAAAATCTTAGAAAAAAAAGAAGAAAACAGGAAGGATCTCAGAAAAAAAAAATGTTTTTCTCATCCTTACTGGTTATGCATAGGATAGATCGGTGAAGTTTAAATGTGATTGAAGTCATGAGTCTCATTCAGTCAGCAGAATGATGATCACTCATCTATACAGGAACTCTGGTTTTTCTGTATACTTTTTGTGAACTATTTATATCAGTGAACATCATTCCTATTATGAATCTTAAAAACTCAAATGATAATGCTTTATTAGATAAAATTTCAGTTCCATTATGCATCTAAACCTTTGAAAAAGTCTTAAAAGGAAGCAGGGAAAGCCACCTTTATATATCTGCCCCAGGAAGTATAGGCTCTATATGTTTTGTGCATAGATAAATAATGTAAATGGTGTGAATATCAAATTATATATGCTCATTTTGGAGAGCCTGATGGCTTAGAGCGTAAAGATCATATTAGCTAATTTACTGCTTTTAAGTAAGTTCCTTGTAGAGACCTGTAATTTTGCTCTCTATCCTGAGAATCAGAAGCATTTGAATCCAAAGTTTGGATTCAACCCTGCAGGAAAAAATAAACCTTAAAAACATGTTAGAAGAATTAAAAGGATTGATCTACTACCATATAATTCCACTTTTTAATAAGTACCCGGTTTCACATGACCCTGAAAGGAGAAAAGTAAAATTTAACAAGACTGTCAGCCCATACATGAATTTTGAAGGTACTCATTCTGAAATGAATTCAGAGATGAAAAATGATTTGTTTTCTACTTTGGTGATAGGGCTAGGAGCAGAGATGCTATTCCATCCAGTTTAGCTCCACTGAGTGCTGCAGAAACTCTGTCTCACTTCCCCCAAGAGAGGTCTTTTGCCCAAACATCTAAGAGAAAGTGTTCAGTGGCAAATAGCATCATGTTAGAGGAGCTAAAATGCAATCAGAAGAATTACCAACTTCCACAAACCTCACCTGAGGGAGCGATGAAGCTCATCTCTCTCTAGTCCTCCATGGTAGACTCTAGTGACAGCAACTGAACTTATTATCACCTGAATGTCCTTAATAAATTGGGAAAAATATACATATATTCCAATATGTCCACCTTATTTTCCTGTGGGAAGACTCCAAAATATAGTGGAGCTCCGTTAGCTTGTGTTGCCTTCCAGCATCCATATACAGAACAGAAATTGCCAGATTGATCTTCTCCCAAGCCAGCTTGAAATGATCTCCTTTCCCCCTTTACTGTCTTTGGATACCTGACTTTCACAGTAAGGATAACAGGACAGGGATGTGTAGGATCCATACAGCTATTTCCTACTTCCCTGGCCACTGTGGAAATCATATGCCTGTTCATACAGTTAAAATGGCTCCTTGAAAATGATTAACAATAGAGACCAAAAAGCATCCTTGAAAGCTATATCTTAATTTTGCAATACCTTTGATAAAAATATTCACAGACTATTTAGCTATCTCATAGATTCTGTAAATGAAGAATAATAGAAAAGAATTTTAAAAGAATGCACAAAATAAATAAAATGAACTATTTTACCAGCTTTAATCCCAGCACTCCTCAACCTAAGGATGTTTTGCAGAAATTCAGAGAGTGTCTCCTTCTGCTACATAGTTTAGGGAATCACTGATCTGAAAGGCTAAAGATATGAATGTGTGCCCTTTTTGCTCTGGTTCTCCCTGGAGTTCCATATTTTAGCCTTCACTTTTAAGCCTTCAGGACTTGTGTTGTAAAGACAGATCTAGAAAGCTATGAAAACGGTGGTCAGAGGATTAAACACCTCTTATTGGGGTTAGTCTTGATTAATGTTTCCTAATTAAGATTTTTCCTTTCTCTGTCCACATAGCAGACATCCATCCTAAGCACTCCTTGACTAAATGCTTTTTGCTTCTCCTGCTTCCTGGAGAACTAATCATTACTAATCACGATTTTCATTCTGATAACAATCAGAACATTTATAGAACAGAATCACAGGCAGTTCAAACTACAGCCACTTCCCAAACTGCCTGAGAAAAATGGTGTCCAAAATATTAAATTCTCATGCTGCTGTCCTACTTCTGCTCTGGTTGACATGTCCTACTCTACCTTGAGATACTCCCACTCCAAGTGTGACCACAATGTCTCCGCTCTAGTCCTCCCCCACATAGCCCTAATCCTTGATATCCAGGGTTTAATTCAGTTGTTAATGATGTTTCACAGTGAAAAATCCATTCAGGCTATGCTTTTTGCTATTATTATTGCTGTGATTGATATTGTTGTTATTATTATTACTATTGTATTGTTGTTATTATTACTATTATTTGATAGTGAGATCTGTGGAAAAAAGCTATATGGAGAAGGTTTGAAAAATCAAGACCTTTCCCTGGTTTCTAAACACATCTTTCTGAAGGCAACTTTATGTTGCCATTTTCAGTCATTTTGACCAGCTTGGCACAGCACATCTTTGCTATGCTTAACTCTTAACTAATAGGGAGTTAAATTGTCTTTGAGGTTAAAAGGATTGTTGTTGTATAGAACAAGCCCATTTACAAATAAATAGTTACAGACAGGACAGTTGCAGCTCATCAATTTCATCAGCTAAAGATGAAAACCCTTGAAAGATTTTTTTACTAATCCAAGTGAAAGCTACAGAAAAGGTGTCAGAGAGAAAATGACAGAGAGATACAGAGAGAGAATTAATGTCTTATCAATTACATCCTTTGAACACGGTACTGGCAATGATGATTTATAATGTGTCAGATACAATGGATTATGCATTTAGGATGAATGGAATGATCAAGATATTTGCCATCTCCTCCATAACAAAAATCTTCTTTGGATGTTCCCTTTTTCTTCCCTATATTGACTGCCACTATCTGATAATGTTACTTGTGAAACTTAAGTCTTTTGTTTGTACAAGCAGAAAAAGCAAGCAAAGAAGGTAGTTAAGAAAATGGGGCTCCAAAGTTCTTAATCATATTTGTGGCAAAAGGAGTACAAAACCTCTATAATTATCTCAAGACTTTCATCTAAGTGCACACAAAGAAGAGATAGAGGTACATAAAATATGCCATATACTTTTTACTACCATGGCCATTAGCTTTCCAAGCTTAATGCATATTTTATTACCTAGAAATTCATTTCATTTGCATTTTAACAGGATTTGATTTGAGTTTATCCTCTCCTTTCTCTTCCTATGACTCAACAGCTAGAGCAATATAGTGACTAAGGATTTTAGAACTCAGATATATTCACTAATAGTTGCTTTTTAAAACAGGAATATAAAGCAATCTTGCATTTTCTACTGAGAGAAAAATATACTTTTAGGAAAATGAGTGCTTTTTTCAATGCATGTGCCTGTACTCTAATCCATTATGAGGTCTTTTCTATAACTTTAAAATTAAATTACTATCTATTGCATTATAGCTTCTTAATCTCTATTAGACTATCTATTAGACTATCTCTAACACTTATTTCTAATAATATGAGTAATCTGAACTACCAAAGAAATCCAAAATACATATCTCTGGGTATCAAATCTTGCAACTACACAAGCTATCTTGCCCTATAGTAAGATTATTTATTTTTCCTAGAATCTGAAGGGAATGTGCACAACTATATCAAAAATATTTTTGTTAATAAAAGAGATATAACTCTGAAAGTATCACCTCCATTTCAGTCAAATGCCTTCTCTGATGTTATATAGAAGCACTCATTAAAGGTAAAACTTCACTGCAGCACTGAAAATTAATTGTAATAGGATCTGTATGTCCTTTTTAACTGTTAAATATTAATGGTCTTTCTTACTGGGCATGACCCTCCATATTATAAAGAGGCAGAAGGGACTGTATATTAATGCATTTTATGTTGCATAATAATATGATTTTTGTTCAAAAACACCACATGAATTCAGCTTGGTGACATATGAAATCGATCAGTAATAGTTACGATTACCATGAATTTCCATGAGCCACATTTTTTTCTATTAAATAATCATAGACATATAGGATCCCATATGCAAATGGAAGAAGTATAGAAACAGCACTTTATTATTTTCCTTTTCTTTTTTTCACTCATGCTGAGTGAACATCAGAAATGTTTTTCACATTTCTGCTAAGCAATGTTTTGATGGCTCATTTCTCACACATTCTTGCCTGTCCTCCAACATTTCCCCCTTTCTTAGAGCAGCACACTAGTTTGGAAAGTATAAAACAAAAGCACATGTTTGGTGAAAAATCTGAAAGTGAAAGATTCAGAAGTATTTTCCTTCTCCAAATGACCATAATGTCCAACTGTGTGCTGTTTTCCTACCTACTTGATCCTCCTTGGGAAAAAAAGTACCTGTTTTTTCAGTCAGGCAGAACAGTCCATAAAGACAGCATGTTTGTCAGCTTGCTAAACCAATGATCATCTTGTACATTTTGTTGATTAACTCCTTAGCAAGCTGGGAAACAGTGAACAAATCCTAGCTGATACACTTCTGATGATTATTCCCTGTTACCTTTCAAGATCACTTTCTAATATACATTCTTTTAGTTTTTCTGAAACTCTAGCTCAAACCATCTTTAACATATAAAGCAGAAGATTAAAGCTATGTAACAACCATATTTGCACAAAAACTCTGCATACAGTTTATATGGATGTCTATTTTGCTCCTAAAATTCAAACTATCAAGGTTTGCGTTCTCTTACCCTGGCACTGGCTGTAGAAATTTAAATGCTTTGTGTTCCTGGCTTGAGTAGTGTGATAGCAGCACTCCCTTCCCTCTAAAACACTGATAGTTTGCATTCAGTTCTCATCTCTGCTTCATTTTAATGTTATCATTCAGCAGTAGCTAAACCTTTCTCACTTACTTTTGGGTGCTGATCTGAACATGGAGTTCATGCTCCTGAGAGCTTGCATGACAGCAAAAAGAGACAGCTGGACCCAAAAGAAAAAAAAAAAATCAAACCACAGATTGTAGAAAACATAACGAAGAGGAGCAGTCAAATTCCCTTTCATCTCTAAACATCAGTCTTTATTGAAGGAAACCATGAAATGTGATAGGTCTTTCTCATTTTTCAAAAGAACGGTTTGTCTAAAAACCAAATGTGGCTTCTTCTGAAATGTCTAATATTTAATAACATTAAAAATAGCTTTTCATAAAGCATTTTGATGATAAAATACACTTTATTCTAAAAAGTTCCAAGACATAATTTAAAAGAACTAAAGCCATAAAAATTTGGGGAGGATGAAGAGCAAAAATTAAGGCACAGATTCCTCACAAAAAGGTATGATGGTGAGCATTTTTGAAAAATTTTGCATAGCAAAAAATAAATGCATTTACTAATCAGCACTTAGTGGTAACATTTTCATAGCTTGAGATTCATCAATATTGCATTAATTCTAAATGAGTTTTGAATTTCACTCATAGGTTCTACTCAGTTGTTGAAAGGCAGAACTCCTCATAGAGGAAACCCAAAAATAACAGTGAACTACAATTATGTTCAAAGCAAGGTGCTCATGGGCTAGATCAGTCAGTTCTAATTGAAATGATAAGTCTAGAATTTCATTATTTTACTTTCTGACAGCAGTGAGTATTATTGGAACAAACCACAACATACAACCTGTTAGTTTCAGAAAATAATTTTTCCAGAAAGCTCAGTTTGACAACACATGCTGCATGGTGTTTTATGTCAAAAGCTATTTAATGCTTGTTCTTCACAAAACTTTAAAGTGAAGAATATAGTCAGATAACTCAGAACAGTCTTCTGAAACTCACACATAAAAGGATTGAAACATATTCTTCAATATGTATATTTAATAAGAAATAAGCAGCATGGTTGTTCTGAAGAAAAGCCTATTTCTGCAACAAATGTTACAGTTAAGAGATACTCAATACGTAGATCTTATTGGGCTATTTTTCAAGATGGAACATGAAAATCTTGCCCATGGCCAAGTTTAATTGCATTTTCTTAAGTCTAATTCTGAATTTTAAGCATGATCTCTCTCTATATAATATCATTCTTTCCTATTTAGTATATGGTACACAGCTTCATTTACATATATGCTTGCATATACATATATGCCTTAATAACATCTGTGGCATTTAGGGCTGAGAATCAGAGACACAGGACTTGAAAAGCCCTTGACGATATAGCAGGATCTGAATTTGGAAATTTATCTTCTTTTTCACTCATCCCTTTTCATTTGTAGTATTTTCTTTTAAAGCTAATAAACTAAAAATAAATAAAACATGAATACATACTGGGATAAGATATCTATAAAAAATATATGGTTTTCATAGTTTTAGAAGGAAATATGTGATATAAAAGCTACAGTAAATTGTTTTAATATCTCTTGCTGGAGGACAGTCCACTTAATGCAATGGTTTGGAGTAGCCGTAGTGTCCTGATTCCAGGGCTGCAAAGCCTGACTTTACAAAATAGATTAAGATAAAAATAAGTCCCTCACAGCCTCAGAGAATAGCTGAACATTGTTACCGTGGCTTGCTTTCCTTTCCTGTGGCCTCGTTCAAATTTTGTGGCTCTCTTTGTTTCCCTGTTTTCTTTTTGGCTACAACTGTACTCGGTATGTTAAAGAAATAATCTCTGCCTTGGAATTTACCCTGCATATGTGAAACAAATCTCTGCGACTTCATCCAAAGCCCTTGCAGAACCCTACAAACCCTGCTTTAGTTGTGAGCGTGCCAAGAGGGAGAGACACTAGCCTATAAAGATACTACATTCTAAAAGGAAACCTGGAGTAGGGACAAACAGATATAAAACTGGTGAAGGTCTTCTGCTGTGGTTGCCGCCAGTCAGTACAGTATCTGAGTATTGGGGATTTACAGCCAGGCCAACAGCATGCCCTGTTTGACTCTCTGCTACTTGCAAAATCATCCTGTTTTCTTGTGTCAGCCTGGGTACCCTTTCCTGAGACTTGCTTCGGTGCTCGAGCTGCTGTGAAGGAACACCTACATGTTGAATAAATAAATACAAAACTATGTTATGCCCAGGGACTACAGTTGCATGCTGCAATCAGAAACACAAGCAAAATATGATTTAGTATATTCGCCTTTACCAATATATTTATAAAAATTGTATTTCTATGTTCTGTAGAAAGAAAGGAAAATGCTACCTGAAACAAAATGTGTGCCAATAAGCATACATTTGGCTCTTAAAATAAATCACATAGCAAAAATTTTACTAGGCAGTTCAATTAATGATTGATCATTTTCTAAGACCTCAAAGACCAAGAAATACATTCCTCGTATTTCTTTCTATGATACTGAAATATAGGTTTTAAGACTGCTTAACAGCATCTTAGTAAGTTTTGCAAAAATTCATTTGCTTAGATTTTGCAAAACCTGTGTTTTGCCCTGATAGTAGAAGGCAAGCACAGAAATTGCAACAGAGAAAGATTTGACTTCCTTTTTATTCCACCTGCTTGTCTTTCGCAGCTTCTTATGTTGCAGGGGACAGGCTGAGAATATGCCGAAGCACTAAGTGTTGCTCTCACATCAACTGAAGGATCAGACACTTGACTTCCCTTCTCATTCCCTTTCTATGCTTCGATGTAAGACGATCATAGATAGAAATTGAGCTGCATCGCTCATCTGCCAGAATCTTATCCTATCCTTGAAGATCTTATCTTAGCCAGTTTCAGCAAATATCTTCATGTGAACTTAAGCTTTTCAACAAGATCTTTTCTATACTGTATTTGTATCCATGCTCCTTGCTGGAGAAGAAATATTATAGTCCCATTAGAAAATACCACCAAAGCAATAAACCATGTTTTATGCCTTTATAATGAGCAAGAGAAAAATCTCACTGAGAGGGTGGAGAATTGACCAGATCTGTCTGGATGATCTCAGCAGCACTCACGTAAAACTCTTCACAATAGCACTTGATCACCTCATCAACACACTAGAAAGAATAGATAAAAATTTAAGATTATAATAAAAAGTAGAATATTTATCTTGAAGACTACCAGCCATGTGTACTGCGCTCTGGATGAGAGGAGAAGGAATCCTGTTTTGTTAAAATAGAATTCATTTTATTTCTAGAGATGTTATATTCATCTGCAAATGGCCAGATATTGTTGTCTCTGTTTATACTTGGAGTAAGACTTGTATTAAAATCTGAAAGCCTTCAAACATTGCAGACTCGTTACATATAAACTTCCTTTGGCCTTAGCTGATTTTTTTTCTTGAAATATGTGTACAGGTAAAACTGCCTTCCATTTTAGCAATGCACATACTACTAATCCATTCAGTGTGTTCAAATTCAGATTTTCCTACTAGTAAAATTCAGCAAAATACTACAAAACAATAACATTGTCTTCCTTCAGATCTTGCCTTAAAATTTAGCTCATACCATGCCTGCAAAACCTACACTAATGTTTCCATTGATTTTAGAAGGACTTGTTTAATATCCCACCCATATGTCTAGGGTGTATTTTATATTTATATAGTTATATATTATAATTAACTTTCTCTGGTGTTCAGTGAGGTTCATTTATCAATCGGTATTGCTCAGAGATTGTCTGCTGTCTGGATCAAAGAGGAAATGTGTATCTCTTCTGCATTCATCCCCTCTCATAGTGGCAGCCTCATCCATAAAAGTCCTGACAAGGATCTTTTAGCATCACCACAGATCAAATAATTATCAGAAAGTAATCCATTGAGATTAATTGCTTCAATAAAGCATACAGCAGAATACAGCTGCTCTCTTCTCTCAAATTTAAATTACACTCATGTCCAGGTTTTTTTTTTTTCCTTAAATTGGATTATCATGTGCAGTATCTTTATTCTGAAAATTATTATCAAAAAGAGCTTTTATTAATAGATAGATCCTATTGTCCACTTGATCAATACCAAACACTCCCTGCAGAAATATATACAATCACAGATGTCTATCTGTGCATTTATAATGAGATTTATTTCCTGTAGGACTCATCTATGGACTTGTAATTGAAACTCCTTCCTCTGGATATATTGAAAATGTTGCCTTCCAATAACATCACTGAGATTAAGTGCTGCCTGCTAAAATACAAAGACAATCAGAACAAATTGCTGGCTGGTTAGCCCCTATACCTCTCTTTGCACAGACATACACATATAATATATTTATATATAAATACATACAGCTATGTATGCATGTGCATGTAAGAGATAAAGCAACTCTAATGATATAGTACATATAGAAAGTAATAGAAGCAGCTGTGGTATTAATACTTGCAACAAAGCCTTGTCAGCTTTGAACGCTCAGAAATCTGATAGAATTGCATAGGCAAGAATGAAAGGTTCAGTCTTGCTGAAGGTATTGACTTGTATACTTTGTTATTTTCTGTATCATTACCTGTGATTTGCTTCTTCACAACAAAATGAACTTTATAAATCTTTAATATGGCACACTGGGAGAGAAGGGGAATTTTCTAAAACCTTAATATTAATCTCTGGTGCTCATTCATTGGGCAGGGGAGGAAAAAAGGAATAAAGGAAATAAATGGTAGAGCTTCATTCGCTCTCTATTATAAACTGCAACCAAGTATCACTATTTTTCTATATGGTGAATATATACTACTCCATAAACACAGATGATCTGATATAGAGTATGAAAGGTAGTTCAGCAGTAGCAGTGCACACTGACTTGTGCTTCCCAGGGTTAAAATTGGACTATTCAGGATACTCTTTCAGGACATTACCAAAAGAATCTAAGATGTGGTCAAATACCATAGGCCACAAAACAGCAATAGGTCACAGGGAGGGACACAGGCATTGCTCTTTCTGAGGTCTTTGCAGGAGCTGGAGGTTTGTGAATTCTTATTTCCAGTCTCAGACTTTATGCCTTCCACTCCAGTTTCTCAAAATACTTTTCATTACACAGAAATCATGACATGTTTTGTCTTTTTTCTCTTCACCAGAAATAATTTCGGGCTAATTCTTGTGAATAAAAAAGTGGAAACCAATACAATAAAACAAAATCTGTTTCTAAAAATTGAGTTTGTTGTTCGTTAGCTCAGTAGTAAAACTGTTCTAGTCTTCTTTTTCCTTCTTCCCTTTTCTCCTGCAATTTTCACAGTATGAGTTAAAAGAGTTTAATAAATCCAAAGTACAAAAAGGCTTATAATGAACCTGTCAGAGGACTTGCTTGTAATTTGCTTGAAAGGATATTATTTCCTGAGAATGCGGCTGGTGGTTTCTATCTCCATATAATTCTTCCTGAGATGCTCAGTGCAGAACACTGAAAATGGATGTTGACAATTTTGAGTAAGACCCAGTGGTAGTTTCTCTCCTAATATGCTGGCTGAAATGACTCAGAGTAAAAATCAGATGTAAATCAACTTCACCTAGCAAAGAAAAGTGATTTCTTCTTCTGCAGTAATTCTCTTCTAAAGTGGCTGAACCTTGCAATATATCTTTCTTCTTGTTAGCATGTTTTTAACACACTTTAACCACTACTGTTGTTCAAAAAATGCTAGCAGTTTTTAAACTGTTTTTGCAGGTATTTTCAGAATTTCATTATGCTGGTAGTGCTGGTATGTAAGAGCGGAGCTGAGCAAATACTATAGTCTTTGATTTATTTTAAATAGATAGGTATTCAGCCAATATATGGATCAGAAATTATTCTTTACTGTTGCCCTCAGGGCAGCACCTGTGTTGGCTTACTTTAACCAGAGCTTTACAGCGAGTGAGCAAGGCTGGTGTTCCTCTCCCTAAGAGTCTTAGTAGCAAGCAAGATAATGGAAAAATGGTCTGATTTAGTGTGGCTGGTCTTACAGTTTGGTCTGATGTATGTCAGTGCTGGTTCAGGCTGCCTGAATCTGCTTGTCTCTGAAAATACCTTTCTGTGTCTTCTCTCTCTGATTGTGTAAGCATATCTCGAGGGTGCTCACTGCTGCGTCTGGTAGTATGGCTAAAGAGCCATACCAAGTTCTCATAGTTCTTCTTTAGTAGAGACCAAATTGGACCCAATAACACAAGCCAGTACAACCAAAAACTTTTGTTTTTTTGGCATTGTAACTAACTAGTTCCATACAAACCCTTAAAACGTTGTTATTAGTGCTTACCTTAAAACATAATTTTTGAACATCTTCTTAATACATAATATTTTGTGAAGCTGTGTAATTTAGGCATTCTGATGTTCTTCTGTGTCTTTCCTTGCACATTAACACATTTTATCCCTTACATCCTTTCTATGCAATGATTGGTGCCATTAGATACTGAGAAACCTCATAAAAGTTACTCCTTCAGAGGGTGTAATGGAATTTAATTTAGATTTTAATTTAGATTTAGGCCACAGGACAGAATCAGTAGATAAAGTCCATGTTTAAACATTTACAGTTTAGTTCATCTTCAAGTGTGTTGTCAGCACTATAATTAAATGTCTTTTCTTTATGATGTAATTTGTTTCCTTCTGTTCTAAACATTCTTAGGTTCATAAGTAAAAGAGAAAAAAATATGAAAAAATGCATTTATAGTGATTTAGTATATTTTTTATGAATTCACTGCTGTCAAAAATGTTTGCCTCATATCGTGTTCTCTCAATCCAGTGACTACATTGTAACTATCCCCAAATATTACTATCACAGAAGCCCAAGTGTGGTCCCACTAGGGCTTAGTAGATCACTTCCCATGACCTGCTATCTATGCTCTTGCTAATGCAGCCCAAGGTGCCCCAATTGCCTTTGCTGCAAATGCATGTTGCTAGCTCACCTTCCAGACATCCTTCATCGGGATCCCTAGGTCCTTTTCTGAATAGTTGCCCTCAGCCAGTCTGGCTCCATGCTGTACTGGGGTCAAAAAACATTACATGCACAGAAACTAAAAACCAAAGTAGTTCTCTACTTACAATGCATTACATTCTTTACAAATGCAATTTTAATCATTCCAGTGAATTTGACTTTTCTCACTTTTGTTCTTGACAACTAGGAAGACAGACCAAAGTCAGGACTAGATGTAGCAGCAGTGTTATCAAGTGTTATCATTTAGAACTTTTCATATGATAGCTAATAAAATATACTAATTCTTCAAGGAAAGATGTTCTAGTAGTTATAAATGAACTTTACAAGCTGTTTATCAGGTTCCTGAAAATCTACCCAACATGTATCTATCAAGACAGAATGAAATATTTCTAAGAAAGAGATATGTTCTGGATGCTCTACTTTGTTTCTTCACTGTAACATCAAAGGATTGTCAACAAGTGACATAAAGCACACAAATCTGTCTGGACATTAATGTTTGAGATTTTGGCAAAATTATATTCGCTCTTTGTAGGAGTCTTGACAGATCTCTCAGTTCAGACAAGACATCAAACAGTATTCCTAAATGTTGAGTAAGCATTGAGGTCAAAACATGCCTGAGACTGGCAAATGGCTGAGAATGTCTAATACAGAAAAGAAAGGAAATGATTGCATGGGATAACATAGATCTTCTGAAAAATAGTACTTTCTATCATTGTCTTTTTTGTTTTTACAAGAGGATAAATAATAGCAAAAGTTTATTTTTCAGACACATTCTTGCAAAATAAAGGAACAACTTAAAATCTTACTGGGCTCTCAAGGACATCATCATACCGTGCATTCATGAAACCTTTCAGCTGCAGTTCAAGTCCCCTGGGTTTCAAGATTTAAGATTGCTGCAAAACAATAGAAAAAAAAAGTTCTTAAAGTATATTATGAACAAGTCCACTTTTGGGGGCAATGTAATTTGTCAAAGGACAGTACAACTCACTCTATTATCACATACTATTTATTTCAATGACTTGCTAGTCACTATCCATGACAGCAACCTTACCAGACGGAAAGGTCTGATTAACTAAACAATTTTCACAGAAAACAGCTGATATCTTCCATCTAAAAACAAAGAAATTCTTTTCTTTGGTAGCAGCTCCTAGCGCTGGGTACGAATACTACAAATAATTTGCTGATCTTGCCAGATGGGACACTTTCTCAAGTGTGAAAATCCATCCTACTTCAGTAGCTGCAATTGCAGGAAGGCCTTCCCTTGTCATTTGGCTCCACCTGTCCACACACCAGCCCTAAACTCAGCACTCATTTTCAGAGCCATCCCTGGGCTTTTGATCAGGCTCCTGTGACAAGGTATGAGTTCTACATCTTTAAGGTAAAATGAGATGTAAGGATGAAATTCAAGTTTACCTTATAGTTGTAATTGTGATATAGCCAGGGTATCTTGACTGCACCTGTGTGTACGCCCATTGCAGTTAAATCGTTAATCATACAGGTGGTCCAGGAACATGCCAGGCAGTTTGTGTATAGATAAGGTTATGGACTGATTTGAAAGAATGGATTAACTTGTGACAAGGTGATTGCTTGAATCCTGGCCACCTTCACAATTAGGTATTTGACTAACTGCAGCAAAGGCTCTTCATGTTTGAAATTTGGACTGTCCTAAAGATGCCTACCGACAGCTCCTCTTAGGCCATTTCCTGTGCTTCAGGGTGGTGATTATCTTCCTGGATGGACAACCTGTCCATAATAGAGAGTCAGGCATTCCAGCTGCGGAATTGACCAAATTGTATACATATAAGATAGTTGTGGACAGTCATGCAGACTGTTCCTGCAGAGGTGGAAAAGTCATGTAGAAGAACCTTCTTTATCTGCTAAGAATAAAGGAAATGTCCTGTATGTAGTTTAAGATACTCAGTAGCAATGGATCACGCATATGCTGGTCTAGTTGGGTAAGATGGACCAGATGGATATTCAACAAAAAACTGTTCAAACAAGCTCATTGGATCCAGCTGAAAACATTGAAAGGAGCCTGATAACAGCAGCTTCCAAACACTGCCCAGACAGAGACTGACCAAACTCTTGGAGAAATTTGTTTCCTTCTGTGTGCATTACCATTTGTCAAGACACCAGCAAATTACAGGGATTTAGAAAAAAAATTATCTGTGAGTGTCTGTGCAATGCTCCTAGAACCCATCTCTTTCTTCATCCTTTATTCAGACAGGTGAAGGAAGCCCTGCTTGCCTTCTGCACTCTTCCTTCAGCTGTAGTGATCAGGAGAGGGGACCTGCCTGCCACACACATCTCATTAACTCCAACCTTGGCTGCACTAATCTTCCTATTTCCTAAACTTGATCCACATGAAAATGTTAGAGCTCATATTAATCAAGGCATTGGAAGCCTCCAAATGGCAAGACCGTCTCACCTGAGGAATCTCCAGAAGGAAAAAGACTCACCTGGATTAGGACGTCAGCCGCCTTCCAGAAGCTCATCCAAATCTTATGTTGATTTCCTGATGATGGCGGCACTAGAATTGTCTGATCCCATTTTTTGGTAGCCCCCTCTGATATGAACTGATAGGAACTACTTCTAGGATCACTTTAATACTAAATAAGGCTGAGTAGTTTATCAATTATAGGTGATTGTATATCACTGCAATGATAGCACAGAAAAGCTTTTTTTTTTCTTCTGTTTTTCTTTCTTCTTTTTCTGAGACAATTCTATCTAAAGCATTCTCTTTATGTTTTCTTAGATTACTACTTACAACTGGAAATAATGCATTATTTACAACCCACAGGTTTTCAGATTATCTAAGAAAAATAGTATTTTGTTGAGGCAGGAATATGTACATTTAATACAAGATACTAATGAAACCTCTTGTATTCCATTGATCAACAAAGGACTGTAATTCTCTAAAAGTCCTGAATGGCTTATAAGAATTAAGAATGCACATAAACATCTTGTTCTGTTTCATTTTACTTTGAAAATTCAGTGATTATAAAATTTGTCTTTGAGAACGTATGGTTCCTTCTCCCCATGACAGCTGTTTCACAATTTTTACTGTCCCAAAGGAAAAAGACAAACAACCCTCAAGTCACCCATGTAGGAGAAAATTTAATTGTTTACATTTTTCTACTCTAATCATTTCACCTTTTAGCATGTGGAACAATCTGTTGCTTGTTTTGTAGCAATAACTGGTGTGATTTAGAACATTTCAGAAAACTGTTCCTACAACCAGACTGATGAATTCCTTGCACAAATATGGTGATATGGCATTTTACAAACTTATTTCTGCTCCACTTTTTATTATTATTGTCTCTTACCTTCTGCTTCATATTCTTCCTCCTGCATTAAGTATTTTGTCTTTCACTGCCACCCACCAAAACCCACTCTGCTCTACCCATACCTGTCTTCAAGCCTATCTCCTTTCCCACTGCAACATAAAGAGCACCAACAGCACCAGCACCTGTTGGTATGGTTCCCACACAAGCAAGAGGTACAATCACATCCCCAGTCCTGCCAGTGTAAAGGGAACTAAAGATCTCCCTCAAAGGTTTTGTGCCTTTTAGCACAAATGTGGTTTAGCTAAAACCTTCTGAATGCTGAACAGTGCATCCTGGTCCTGTTGAGGTTGTAGCTCGTGGCATGATTAATGGATTAGTGAAATGGATTAATGGATCAGCATGGATTCTGAAGTGTTAAGTCTTTGAGACAAGAAATGCATCTGTTCACCTCAAAACTAGGAACTGTTTGAGTACTATATTATTGCTGACCAAGCAACACGTAACTTGTCGAAGAACAAATAAGCTGTCTTTAGTCAAAACTGATGAACAAAGGTCACCATTGCTCCTTTGAGGAACACTACAACAGAAGGAGAATGATAATTTCATTTGAGACAAAGGGCTAATTGCACTATGAACAGATGGGATAGTGAAGAGTTTCATCATCTTTACCACAGCAAAGTCCCTGGAGCAAAAATACCAATTAAGGCCCAGTAAAATGTGCTTTATTTAAACAAACACAAATCAGACCAATGCCTCAGTCTAGGGTTTAGAAGAAAAATACAGCCAGATAAAGAGGAGATATATTTAAATCTAGATAAAAGATGGTGTATTTGTAACATCTAGGTTCTATATAGGCTTTATAATTGTGGTGCTGTACATCTGTGGATAGAAAGGGAAAAACAGAATGTATTTGCTACTGAATATGTCAGACATAGAAATATCAGCACAAGCAGCTCTTTCTCAACCAAGCCTATTTCACACAAGAGGGAGATGGAAGAGGAATTAAAAGTATCAAACAGATATTCATTCAAGCAGCCAGACAATGTTTTTGTATTTCTTTCAGAGTGAAGCACCAAAGAAGGCACATGAGGAAACAGAGAACACATAGAACTAAAAAAGTGAAAAAAAATGCTGTAAAAAAACACAAAAGTTTTAAAGAACAGAACAGTGAGACTCTAGTTAAAATAATACATGTATTTATTGGCCATTTATGTAAATGGTCACCAGCTATCACAGTCCTGATCATTTCTTAGTGTGGTATTAGTGCTATAACACTGCTCTATAACACTGCTCTATATTGATACACTATTTTTGCTCTATGTTATGTTCTTTTTATAAACTTGTAAGTAAAATGCCTGTTAGATCCAATTTTAGTATTTATCACTTTAATTAGCTCCAATAAATCTGTGGCTTATTTCAATAATACATTTTACTTAACATCTTCAATAAAAAGACAATTTCTTGACTTATAGGAATCACACCACACTCCATTATACCTATTAAACTTGAAAACATAAATTCTTTTCAAAGTCAGTAAAACTTTGATTTAATCATTTTTGCTCTGTATCTTGATTATTTAGGCTATTAAATTACTACAAAAATCTCAAGAGAAGACATTATGCAGGTTTTATTGTTTCCCCTCAGCTTTGTAAGATGGCCTTTCTCTGAATATTCATCAATCTGTTAACTGCAGCATTCCTAAGAGGCAAAAGGGTGACGTCTGATTTATATCAGATATCATTTCAGGATTAGAACAGAACTACATCTTACAGGATTCATTCTGTCTTCATTCATGTCATTGCTTTCTTAGAAATTCATGTGCCTTCTGCAGATGGATACAGGATAAACCCTCAGCCACTACTTACAATTAATTAAAGGTTATTTCCTTTAAGTAGCCCTGAGTTACCTATATATTTTTCTTAAACATGTGCTGAACATCTCTTACATTCCATTTATCTTGTTCTGTATGTGGACCTAGAAGAATACATGAATCTCATGTATCTGACTCACACTGAGGGACGGTGAAAGGCATCCCAACACACCAAGGATGTACATGTGCATTAGGGCTCAAGTGATGTCCAAATTGTGCTGCGACATTTGACCTGGGACTTTTACTGGGGAGTCAGCTTCCTAGGTGTGGATTTTTCACGTGAAGCTGAGTGACTCCTAGTCGCTGTGTGGCAGCAATGGCTGAAACACAACCGTGAAAGTGTAGCAAATATTATTTGATCAAGGCTGGATGTCCAATTGATATTGACTTTTCTGCAAAATTTTAATCAAAATGGTTCTGTCATTTCAGAGAACAATGCTAAGGGAAATCAGACAAAATGAAAAATGCCGTTTAGCCCAAGTTATAAATTTCCATTAAGTGTTTTTTTTTTTTTTCCCCCTGAAAGATCTCCATTTGTATCTGTACAATTATGTAAGCTTCAAGAGTCACAAATTCAGAGCACAACATGGACTATTGAAGTTAGTCCTCCTCGTACTGGGCCAACTTTGACTAGGAGTGTTGTTCTCCACATCGCAAGGTGGTACTATAGTTCATCCTGATGCCAGGATGTCGACTTGAGAGTGAGCACTCACTTCTCCTGTATAGTCAAGGATCAGATGGGGATCAAAAGCATCATGGAAACAGTATTAGAGATAAAAGAAGGCAGAGTAACATAAGCTACATCTAGAAAGTTCCATGAATTTGAAGGGGAAGGAGGTGTGGGACTGTTTCATTAGCTCAGGAAGTTGCCAAACAGCTGACTGCCAGAAATACAGCAAATAGAAAGAATTACTCCTATATGCACTTTTCTTGTGCTATATCTAGTGATGGATATTATTCAGGAGTTACAGAAAAGGGACAAGACTTGGCTGGCAGTGCGGAGCTGCTGTGGTGGCCCTTGGTGCCCCTGGGCTCTGCTGGTGGTGGCACCATGGGATGCACACCATGGGGAGAGGAGGAGAGTGCATGGCCTCGCCAGCCAGGCGGTGTCCCCCTGCCTGTCACCCACCACACCTGCTGTCAGGCACATTGTTATGTCAAGGGGCAACTGTCAGCCTGGAGCAAAAGATCCCAGCATTGCTGATCACCTGTCGGGATCAATGTAATGTTACAAAATGAAATTTGCTTTCTCAGTTTGAATGCACAAAAACTGTTAGCACTGTAACATTAAGCATCCAAAAATTAAAATATACAAGACTAAACCTCACACGTAATCTTAATTCAGATCCTTTGTACATATGAAGCTTGATTCAGTCTCTAATTATATGATTGCAGTAGTCCGCTCCTCTGTGTATAATTCAGCTCACTGTCGGGATGATGTTTAGTTAGCAAACAGCTGTTCAATATTTTGTTTGAGCCTAGCGTAGAATGTGGCTCCATACTATATTTACTGCATGTTTTTCAAATCCTCTACAAGCGCAAAATAATTCATTCACTTCTGGGGTTTTGTGTAGCACTCATCATTACATAGTATTTAAGTGCTTCACATTTATTAAGAATTTTCACATCCTTGTGAGAGGAAGGGATGCTATTTATTATCTCATGGTTACAGTTAGGGACAGAGAATTTAAAACTCTAAAAATTCACTTGTTCTTGGAGCCGTGTCTGAGACATTGTGCCTGATCTTCCCAAGTACCCTTTATTTTATAACACTCCACACATTCAAAACAACCCCCCACTGACTTCAGCTGGGAGTTCTCAACATTTTTAAGAAATTCAAATCAGACACTTTAAAAGTCAGCAACCTTCTCCACGTCCACCTGTGAAAGGAACTGTTTTAAGCAGATTGCTTCACATTGCAAAGGAGTTTTCTGGTAGAGTTAGGAAACGGATCTAGTTTCCTAGATCAAGATACCTTAAAAAAAGTGCCCCAGTTACCTTTCAATAAGCCTTTTCTCACATATAACATAAGCTCACCTTCTACAACAAAAGAAGCCCTTTCATTATACAGATCCATTTTTATCTCCAGAGAATTCATTTCTTTGCAGGGACTAAAACGCTTTCCTTGATCTGACAAAAAAGAACCAACAACAACAACAAAAAACTTTTTAAAGACATGAAAAAGGCCAGGTTATAGGTATATGGGCATTCGCAGTGCCTGACTTTTAGGATTCAGGTGCCGATTCATGCATTTAAAACCTAAAAATAATGCTATTTTAGTTTGTTTATGTGCTATCTTTTCATATTTTGTATGTCTATATACCTAGAAAGGTGTAGAAACAAAAAGTTTCAAGCAGAAGAGGCTGGCTCCTTCAATTATGGATGAGTTCATGCCATGCAATCTATAAAAAGTTTAAAGGTTAACAGGCATATTCCACTCCTTAGAAGACACTCATATGGGAGATTGCTACATGAATTTAAATTTATGAATTTTATTTCTGGTGAGCTCATCTCAGTGCATGGAGATGGATGATTGGAGTGAGAGTTGCTAGCTGCTGTGGAAGCAGCCAGGCAACCACCTCAAACATCAGAAATGCAGAACAGCCTTGCAGAGATGCTACAGCCCCCTTGTTTCTGCAGCAGACAGTCTTGAATCTGCCCACCTTGCCCAGTATCATATTGATTCCTTTAGTAGACTAACGCCTACAAGAGCTACGCTTGCAGATGTTTCCCCATCACTAGCTCCCAGACCACTCAGACAGGCAACCCAGCCAACAGTATCATCACTGCTTTCCCCTGCCTTGCTCTGGCGTGACGATGGGAATGTAAGTGGTGGCAAACATTATACCTGCAATGTTATTCTGCTTATGTAGTGTGTATGTAAATATGCTCTTTTTGCTTGGGATGAAACCTGTCCCCACCAAGTTAACATGGGAGAGGATAGGAGGATAGGACAGCCAGGGACAGGAAATATACCAAAGGACAAAAAAACAACAAACAAGCATGAGTGCTGAGAGAATTTCTCCTACCTTAAGAGTAAAGCAAAAATAAGGAGAGAAACTCTGACTGTGCTTGAAAAGAATTTCAGTAGTGCTTAATAATTTGCTAAGGTGATTTATGAACACATGGTAGAGAAACAGACAAACACACAAAAATTGTAAGGGTTTCAATTGCCAACATCTTACCAGGTTATAGGCCAGATTTATGCAGCCTGCACATAAGGTTTTTGCAATTCCATCCATAGATTGATAAAAACAAATACTTTGTCTCTGTTATGAGGAATGAATGCTGTTCTCCAGAAAGAGAGGCACAGAAAAAAAAGGTTACTCATACATCTCAGGGAAAAAAAAAACTCATTTTCTATCTGTAATAGCTTGGAAGTTCATAGATTTGTGACTGATCCCACATCCTCTCCCCACCAGGAGGCAGGAAAGCAGACAATTTAAAATAGCTGCATTAAGCATGCCACTGAATGAATCACTATGCTAAAATATAGATGAGGTTAAAGGTAGATCAAAATGATGAAAATGCCCTTAATTTCTACTCTGGGGCTTTTTTCCACAAAGTTAGGACAGCCTTTCATGCAAATAAAGGACTCTTAGTCCTTCAGTGGATTCTTAGCATATGAATAATTTTGAGTAAAGTGTGCTTACTAGTACATATCATAGAATCACAGAATATTTAATGTTGGAAGGGACCTCTAGAGG
>NW_010587926.1:0-25081 GCF_000705375.1 Tinamus guttatus
GAGACAACAGCCAGGATGAGCTTCTCCTTGACTTTTCCAGGAATGGGGGTGAGGCTCACTGGCCTGTAGTTGCCTGGGTCCTCCTTCTTATTACTATAGTCATATTACTATATGTCATACATTATTAACAGGGGAATCCAGGGAATTGCTCCATCTCTGTAGTTCTAGTACACTTCTCCAACACTTAGAACTCTAGCTTCAAAGACCATTTTTAATGGCGGGAAATAGTGTCATCTTTCTTTTTGTCATTGGGAAAGAAGCTCCAAGTACCTGACGCTATGCAATGCAGCTCCAGGCAGCTCCAAAACTCGCTCTAGATGAGCTGCTTCTGGAACAAGCAGAGATATGGATGCAACCACATATCACTTCACCCTGAGCTAATGAGCCTTCCTGAGCTATCAGGCAAACTGGTCCATATATGCTTCTTGCAGGACAGGTACTATGCTCACTTATGCCTTGCTTGGCTCCACTTGAGGTATATCTCACCAGGTTGCACTATGTGGAATAAATATGCTCAGAGGGAGCATACCCACCCAATTTCAATTAGTACATGTGTTACCCCAAGTCAAAGGCCCAAAGTGTGGCAAAGCTAAAAGCTGAATCTGCATTTCATTAGTCTTCACCCAGCATTTTAAATATAAGAAGAGTCCACATGCTGCAAATTTATACCAGTTTACATATCAGGGAATGGTTGCACATGTAAAGCTGACGTTATTTCCTCATCAGAGCCCTTCATCTGCATTCTTACTTTACTGATAATAATCTGCAGGCCTTCACTTCTGCAGGCCTTGCAGCACCTACAGGAGAGGGAACAGGTTTCTTTCCCAACTCAGACATGGGCTGAATTATTAACAAATTCTAATGAAAGAATTGCTAACCCTTTTGGTATGCCTGAGCCCACATGAGCACAGCTTGACCTTCAGAGCCCAGAATGGAATATAAAAATATGATGCTATGCATATAAATTAGCTTTTTACTGATCTACTCATCATGTAATTATAAAAGGGAGGAGACTGAGTTACCCAAAAAAATGAGGGGGGAGAGGAAACTCTTCTTCAGAAAAAAAGTTCCTCTCCTATTTAAATAGTCTTCAAATCATTCATAAACACTGTCTTATGAAAAGCAGCAATGAGCCCTATCAGAGCAAGAATGTTTGCTCATGGCATGTGATATAGCGGCCAGGAAAAAGAGCAAAGCCAAACTGGACACCAGAGATTTCTTTCATCTTTTCTACTTGGCCTCCTTGACATCTGCTGCTGAAGGGAAGGAGAAGAGGAAGGATACATGTACAGGGAGGATGAAAGGGAACTTAATATATTTAGCAGAAATCCAGGTGAGCCAGGTTTGCCACTGCCAGGGAACACCAGGCATTCCCCAAGCACCCTTCCTCATCCTTGCAGGGTTGGGAGGACAAATTCCCCTGTGTCTCCCCCAAAACACCCCTACACATCAAGCTTTGTGGGCAGTCAGGAAATTCTTCAAGCCAAAGCAACTCTCCTCCAGGGCACCAACACCAAAGAGAGCCAGACTTGACACAACAGTTCCTAGGATAACATGCAAGATAAGGAAGAAGGGGAAAAAAAAAAAAGGCTGAGAATAAGAACGAGCTCCATGTTGAGCTGCAGCTCGCTGGGAGAACAGCTTGCAAACGTCATGCAAGGAGATGTCTCACCATGGATACACAAAGTGAGTTTGAACCCAGCTTTGATCAACTCACAGAAAAGGACGGGCCTGCATGCATGGAGTGATAGACGAGATGACATAATAGGTCTTTTCTAACTCCGAGTCTTACGCTTTTCTAATCTGGCAGCTAAAGGTCACAGATTTCTCAAGGCTAATGCTCCCTATCTCCTGCATTGCAGCAGTAGGGGAATTAGCCTGTCAATAACAATCAGAGCTGATAATAGAGGGTTAAAGGTTGCAGATGCCTTAGTTAAATGGACTGAGGCAAAGACGTAATGTGGTTATAACAGTGGCTAACGTTTAGATAAAGCCTATTTAAATGAACTGCTGCTTAAGCAGGAGCCCACCCAAAGCATCCTGATTAAACTGCATGTATTATCGTAATTAAAACATTCTGCTTACACATATGCACACAAACACGGGTGAGATGGCAGCGATCCATCGCTTGCTGCAAACACAGCCAGCAAGGCTTGTGCAAGTGGACTATGCTGGTACACTGCCCTACACATCCCCAAGCGGCATCTCCAAGCAAATGCAGGCATTTCCCCAGAGAAAAGGCTTCAAATGCAGCGCTCGCTCACTTACAGAGGCATGTTTGGCAGCTGGACAGGGTTAATGCATTGTTTTTCCTCTAAGGTCCAGAGTAAAAAATAAATAAATGAAGCTAGTGGGAAGAGTTGGGTTTTTCTTCCTCTTTTTGACTAGATCTGTCTTAGGACCAGGCAGGTTTAAATACTATAGTAAGAAGAAACTCCCTGGCATGTCTGCAAAGGTGAGGACGTAGCAGGCATAAGCCTAGAAAACCTTAGAAGGCTGTTAGGCCCCATTTCCTTCCCATTAAGGAAATTAGTTTAGTTCTCAAAAATACTTTAAAAGTTTCACTTTTCTCTTTATCTTTCCAAACCAGGATATACAAAGACAAAGCTCAATCAAGACCTGACCATGGGTCTACTCATATTGCGCTGTGTGGGTGGCATGCAGGGCATGGCCATGGAGCAGGGTCACAGGAGACTGCTGCATGTTTTTTAGTACGTACTTTTTAATCTTTTCTGGCGCAGGGAGACCATTTCATAGAGCTCCCACTCTATGAGGCCATCTCCTCCATCTTCATCCAATCATTTCCTGCAAGGGAGGGTTTGCTCAATACCAGTAAACAGGCAGTAAACCACCACCTAGAGAAAGAAACTAGAGAGGTAAATTTGAATATTCTGTCACTACTCAGGACCCATCTCCTGAAAGCTTAAGCAACTGAAGCAATGACAGAGTGAGGGATATTGGTCCTGCTCTCAGAGCCTGGTTCCCAGGTCAATTCTGCATGAACCTACCCAGTTTGCTGCATGGTTCCCCATTAGGAGCATATTCGGGACCCATATTCATATTCAGAAGCATATTCAGGTCTTGTTATTCCTACTCCTCCAGAGCACGTCAAAACAGGTGTACCAAGAAGTGATGAAACACCACCAGGGAAAGGCAACAAGAACAGGCAGCATGGTCACAGGAGTTCACATTATGTCTCCAAATGCATCCCAAGCCATCTGTGCTTTCCAGGAAAACTGCACGCCCTTCCAGATTCGGAGCGTAGTAGCAGGCATGAGTAGGCACCAGCCGCTCTCTCCTCCCTCCTCTTGGCCTTGCTGGCACTAAAAACAACCTCATGCTGCTCCATTGCCTCCCAGGGCAGCATCTTTTTCCTGGCAGCATCTAAAACTTTCAGGAACATCTGAGCATAGATGATGATAACTGAAATGCTCAGCACAATCACAGACCATGTTTATGTTTGGCCCTCTGGGCAAACAACTGAAGGTTCTTTTGGCACTGAGCAGAAAATAATATCTATCTTTGTGGCTGCAAAGGACAATCAACTCAATTAGCGAGTGATTGATTTATGTATTTGAATGTGCTTTTGAGGCAATCACTGCTACCATGCATTATGTATAACACTGACTTGCTAAATGGGGGAATGTTTTCATCCAAATGAAGACAGAATTTTTGAACTTATTGGGTCGATGGGGTCAAGTTGAGAATAGGAAACAACTAATCAATGACCAAGTCTCGCCTTTTCACAATACCAGCCAGAACTGACACCGCAGTTATCATGCCCAATGGTGACTGCTGAGCGGGCTGAGAAGAGATGCTATCTCCACGTTAAAGAGGTCTGTCCTGGCACGCTCAAATTCACCTCCTTCCAAGAAAATCTTCCCACTGTTCTTCAAACCTTTGGAGTCGTGGAGGATCACATGGATCTTGGAGTTTGCGCCAGCCCCTCTGATATCTCCTGTCACTACAGCAACGTTATACACAATACCTAAAGGAATCAGGAATTTGGTTAGGAGGAACAAAAAGGTTGAAAATCACAATTCTAGATTGAATTTACATTGCATTATACTGATTTACCATGGATCTTTTTTAGTTTTCAGCCTGGACACAGTGCAATGTTTTATTTGTTTTCATTCCACACACACATCTGAGAAACACACAGCTAATTTCTAGTGTCCAAGAGGAACAGGTTCATGGTCACAAACTTGCTACAGCAGAGCCCACTGCAAGAAAGCTTGAGATTGTAGCTGGGTTGTTTTGACATCCTTACTTTAGTGATAATTTGGTGAAAACATGCAAAAACTTGAATTGGCAGCTGAGTTGCTTGATTTTCAGAGGTACCAAGTACCAGAAGCATCAAAGGATAGTTGGGACAAGATGTGTAACACCATCACGCTCAAGGAACGTGTGGTTGGCAGCCTGTAACTCTGTAGCAGCCAGCAGAACCTGCACTACCACTGTGCGACTTTAGAGATCTCAGCAAAGCAAGCTGTGGGAGAGAAAATGTCTCTTCTTTAGCCCCAAAAGGAAAATAAATGCTTTCTGAAATAGAATTTATATGTATTAAAAAAAAAAAACCTCTGTTTTTTTTTCCAGCTCTATCTATAAGAGTGTTTTAGGAAGCATGTCTAAGCAGTGAGAGCCCGCACTAAGTCCTGCCTTGGCTTAAACCACCCATAACTCTCAGTAGGGACCTTGGGAAAAATAGCAATGTCAGAACTCACTGTCTTATAAGCAATCTTGTCTTTCTTTAGAGTTTGAATAAAAAAAAATGCATTCAGGCACATTTTACTGTGCAAATGGAATAGCTTCAACAAAAATTATGAGAGCAGAAAAAAAATGCACATTGAAAAATGCAAAACAGCAGGGGATGTTTTCAGTAAAGAAGCTGCACTCTTTTAGTTAGAAGATTTCTTTCCTCTATCTTTAATTTTCACAACATGCATCATGCAATCAGGTTTCTGCATCCAGGCCACTTTCCGGTGCACATTCAGGAACACATATTAGGACTGCAGATGTTATAGACCTTGAAATGAAGTAAAGAGCACCTGGTAAGTGCATAGTCACAGTGTTTACCCTTCTGTTAATGAATACAGGCAAAATATCCAAATCATCTTCAGCCTAGTGGTAATTTGTTTTACTGACATTACATCCAGGTTTCCTTTAACAGAGACATAACATTTGTCTGTTCTAATCAGGTTGTATAATCAAAAAGCCAGTTTCCAGGCTTGGCACTGCCTCTCTTGTTTTGTAAAAGGATGCATCATTCTCCAGCCCATAACCTGAAGCTTAATATGGATTATTCTGTGGCACCTTGGTGACTCTGGGAATAGCAATCTCCCTGAGGCCAGGAGGTTTAACCTCCTAAAGAAGACATAGCTAGAAATATCAAATCATCAAATCAGCCTTTGTACCGTTACATCTCCTACCATCTCCATTCAGCCCATGATTTTACCTGTGGCTTCAGTGCCCCCTACAAGAATATCCCTCTGGATTTTCCCGTCATCCTCATCTAAAGCAAACCAGCATCCAACTGGGAACTGATACTCACATTTGTTGCCGATA
This sequence comes from Tinamus guttatus, assembly GCF_000705375.1. Next base: position 5,566 of record NW_010587926.1, read on the forward strand.
TCTTCAATGATCACCTAAGGGAAAAGAAACAGCTCTTTGAAAAATATCTGCAGAGGAAACAAAGATGTTGCAGGAGGGGGTGACAGAAGACTAGAAGCTTATGTATATTGTCCATGTCAGCTGATATTCAATATTCAAGCACATCCCTCTCCCTTCCCTAATTAGAACTGATAGAATTTCAGAAATTTGGCTAGTAAAAATGGTGTGTTTTTCTTTCTTTTTTTCTTTTTTCTTTTATTCTCTAGTAAACTCAACCTGCACATCTCAGTGTATGAGACCACATGTCTCTGCTGCCAAGACCATCTGGCTGGCCTGTCTTCATTCTCTTTTAAATCAGTTTGCTGGCTACTCCTTTCTGTTCAGCTGAACTGCAGCTCTTCATTCTGCTTTGAGAACAGCCTGTCTTCAATCCTGCTCAGTTTTAGGTTGATGTTATGAAACAGGAACAATGAGTTTTAGGACAAATCAAGATCCCTGGATCAGCATGTATGAGCTAATAATATCAGCTAATTCCACTCAGTTATTACAATATGGAACCACGTGCAAAGATAGCCATGAAACCTTGTGGTAGGGACAGTTTCTCATTTGGAAGGACCAGGCTCTTGGTCCTACTCTAGAGTGTTGTTCCACAACAAACAGGGAATGTCTTCCCATGTAACACCGGACTAGGCCAAAGTCACCCACTTGGATTTTCTTGTACCTCCTGTTGTGTGTTACCATCACACATCCACAACCCTGATGCTTTCCGTAGAATTATTGCAGTATACAAGCAGTGCAGAGTCCCACAGATTTTCAGCCAGAAATGAAAAACTCAAAACCTCTACTTGCCTTTCAATGGCCCAGAGAATGAAAATTCCCTATGAAGAGGAGACCATTATTGCTGCATTTCTCTACCTTCAGAGCTAACAGCTCCTAACAGAGCTCCTAACAGCTAACATCTGAAACATATACTTCATGAAATATTTGTGAAACAATTCTTCACAAACATGAGGTTTCCAGCCTGCCACTCATCTCACTATTGCCTGTAGAACTCTGTACTCTTGTTGCATCTCTGTAGATCGCAGTGTCTAGCAGGGTTAGGACTGTCAGCATGAGAGGACAGGGCTGTGCTTAGTGTTAAAGACTCAACTACGTGAGGTTTAGATTCCCCTTTACCCATTGATCCTCTTCGTGTTAGTGTCTTTATTCATATATTTAGGGGTAGAAAAACTCAAAATTTTCAAATAAAAGCTCTAAGCGTGAAGACAGAAAAAACACGAGAAGAACCTATAATGATGCTTAGCAAGTTCTTCCAGGAGTAACAGCATTATAGTCACCCAATCCTGAAGCAAATTGAAGAAAAACATCTACCAACTGTTCAGGATAACTGTTCAGGATAACATATACCAACTGTTCAGGGATTATCTTGCTCCTCCAAACTTCCAGCTGTACTAACAAGGCAAGAAACACCTTTTACTTAACCACAAACATCTCAGTGGATCATGTGGCTTAATATTTTGGCTGGAGCTGGTCACTAGTTCAGACTTTGGGACAAAAGTGACTTAACCAGCATCATAAGCACATCATTCAGACTTCATTTGTTCGTTGAGAACAAGGTTTCTCTGTTCCTTTCCCATTGCTTATTCCTGGAAGCCCAACAGCTCTGTTTTTCATCTTCTGCATTTTTCATGGATGGTCAACATAACAACATTTAGTGCAGTGTATGGGGATGGCAGAAAAGCATGTGCTAATATTTGCATTTGTAATACATCAAACTATCCTGTTATCAAGGTTTTACAAATCTGGGGTCAGATCTTGAATGGATTAGAGCCAACTGCGGTAAATAACACCAGCATAGGAAAGAAAATGAGATTAGAAGAAAGACTCAGTGATTCCACCTTCTACAATATTTTTCAACCATTTCACTAAAAGCTGCAGTGTCTTCATGCCTTAAAGCAGGAGATTAAAATACAAAAGGATGAGGAAGACAGGTGTCTTTGTGGCAAGGATATGTCTTCAACTGTGCGAATGATAAATCACTTATATCTGCTGTAAAGCTGTAAAACTTTACAAATTTCCAGTGTGAACAATCTCACTGGGTATTTCTTAGAGTCTGGTATTTTTGCTGTCTTGGTAATGAGTTAAGCTGACAAAGTCACCAAGGCTTGGAGGCCCCAGCTTTGAGAGAGCCCCCTCATCTGATAAAGAAGCTCTGCAGCATGAGAAACAAGATTAAAGCGGATGAATTCAAGTCCTGAGAATGGGATTTTCTCACAGTCAAAACATCCCTTGACATTATGGGCAATTTACTCAAGGCAGAATGGGCATCCTTATGTTTAACAGAATAAGAATAACAAACCTTTGCAAGGAACCAGCCGGCAGAGCCACCTTTGTTATTGTGACCTATGTTAATTTTTCTTAATCTTCCCAGATTCGGAGCGTCAAGCGTAAACTTGTCCTCTGCTCCTTTCTCGAAGTTGTCTTTGTCGTTGTCTAGTTTCCTCACACCTAAAAGATAATCAAAATAAAATAGACAAGGAGGAAAGAAAAAGTAATTGGGATGTGAATGTTTGTAAATAAATAAATACTTAAGAATGCCACTGCTGTGACTGGATCAAACACCCTCCAGGTCCTGGCTTTCTCCAGCCAGGCTTCAAGGTGAACACACAGGACTTTTTATTCTAATAAAAAGGCACCTTTTCTTGAGCACACAGAAGACCAGGATTTTCACACTATTATCATAATTATTTACAGCCCTCAGAGTTTTCAAAAATATATATCCAGATGGCTCTTATATTTTTTCCTACTATTACATACTCTTTTTATTTTTAATGCCTTCAAAAATTTCCATATTGTTTAAAAAGGGTTTGGCCACAAACTGAAAGTTTAAAGCACTGACCCCTGATGCAACCAACACAGTTACAGGGCTGGTTACAGTGTGAGTGGGATCAAATCTGTCCAAGGAGCCCTGCAGAACTGGTGCAGGAAAGGCAGCAGAGGGTAATTCATCCCACATACCTCTGAAGAGGATGAATCATTTCCTGGAGATGTCGCTTCTCTGTATTGATATGACAGGGTGCCTGGACAACCAGTGTGGATGTAGACATCCACCTTCAGATGTCTCAAGTGAGATTAGATGAATCCCCTTGTAAAAGCCCGTAAACTTAATCAAGGATGAAACCTATCCACCAGGCTTTATAATCTGCTCAAGGACACTTGGCAGACATAATATCATTATTCCTCAAATTTGACATGATAGAAGAGAGAGTACTTGCTAGTTACGTCTCCAGGACTTTCCACCTGCTTCTTTCTACGACAGAATCCAGAGATTTTGGTCTGGATGCATTTTTTAATGCTATTCAGTCAAAAAAAATCATTTTAAAATTTAGATTCAATGTTTTAATATAATATACATAAAAACAAAACAAAAAGCAGTAACTACCACTATTAAATCAAAGCCAGCTAACATGAATGATGCTTAGATTATTCTTCAAAACAGTCGGGCACAACCTATGCCACACTGAAAGGAAAACATCCCTCCTGCTTCACAGAGAGGGTCTGACACCCACCTCTCACTACATAAACTATAAATAACACATTCGCATCACATCCCTTAGTGGACTGGCACCTATCGCACTGGCTTATGCTTTTTCCTAGGATTTGTTTTCTGGTGGTAGGTGATCACAGACACATTCACAGTCCAGCTTCAACTGCTCCCAAAGATGCTGCTTTGGGAGAATGGTGGATGTGAGAAACCCTAGAGCCACGAGCACCATTTGCTGTGCCTTTCCCTCAGCCAAATTATTCTGCATTTGCCAGATTGCTGCTGTGTGCTGTTCAGATCACAGGCCTGCGGAGCAGGAAGAAATATTTTAGGAAACGATTTGCATTTGAATACCTGTGTCTCCTTTGTCACCGAAGATATTAATGAAGACATCTGCATCTGTTCCGCTGCCGCTAACATCACCGGTAAAAACTCGGACCACGTATTTATTTACTGCAAAGAGAGCAGCAGAAATCCCAAAGCATTAGCAAAACAAACTGTGGTCTGATAACATAACAGTACAACTGAATCGCGCTTTACTGACTTAGAAGCATGTCTGAACCACATCTCCTTGATCGTGTATGCTGACCTCCGGTCATTTTTCCTTCTCCACAAGATGAATAAAATCCATAGACAGAGATCTAACACTTTGGGTACTCCTTGCCCAGTGCAAGGGAAACAGATCACTCAACTCCTGGCCTTGATGCCAAAGTTCAAATAAATGAGTGAAAGGTGCAAATTTTTGAATTTGGTCTTGATACATGGCCATGAAATGAACCCAGACCTACATGATGGCCTTGCTTTTTTTCCAAAACATGAGTCCCACAGCCAAATAACTGCCCAGGATCAGGCCTCTCCAGATTGAATGTTGTCAAACAGGTATTTTTGCATCTTAGCTAACATTAGTTCTGGCTGGTGACAACAGATATTTTGAGGCAAACTGCACAGTCCAAAAAATTTGAAAGGGCCCACTCTGTTACTCTATCAACAAATAAAAGCAAATCCAGTACTTCTCACTTTATGAAAAAAGCTGTAATAAAGCCCGCGAGCTGTGGCATTACAAGGTTACATAATGCATGACACTAAGGAATGCAAAAATACCACTCAGGGTCATTTCACCTTCATGTCTGTGTTTGAGAGGTGGGTTCTTGAAGGGATCAGGATGGGATTAACCTGGCTCCAAAGGACAAAAAGGGCACACTCAGCTTCCTCTGAAATCAGTGAGGAATCTTCCATGGCCTTCAGCATAACTGCATTTAGAGCAAACATGAACAGCTTTCTACATCTACCCCCGAGGTCTATGTGCTTACCTATCCAGCTACCCTGTTTGTTTAAGCAAACTCAGGCCTCTATAGAGTTGGTCTTAATTTTGGAAACAGACAGCTAAACACACACCAAAAACAGCAAAGAGGAATGCAAAACCTGCTAATCATCAATACATGACTCCCTATATGCCCTCTGTGAAGAATCTGCTATACCCTGCATCACCTCTTCCTTCCTGCCTCCTGGGCACACAGCGTGTGCAGAAAGGACAAGGGCACAGGCCATAACTCACTTATTTCCCCTGCAAAAGCAAAATTCAAAGCATCTGCTGTAGGTTAAGGCGATTTCATTACAATGTTCATCTGATTGAAGAGACCTAATGCAGAGCTAATCAGATTTTTTATCTACAGAACTCCAGTATGGACTGTCTCAGCTAACTTTATTGGCTCATTTTCATTGGAGAGTTCAAAAAACAAAGCTAAAAAGGCTAAAGCTTCAAAAATTCACTTGCTGCCGTAGGGCAATTCAATCGAGGAAAGCAGTTACTCCCTAGACCTGTTCTTTAGCCTGTGTAGATGACAGAGGACATTAAAATTCAGCCTGAGTCTTGGCTAGATCATCATCTTGTTACAATAACGATGAGAGAGATTTTACCTTCCAGGGAAGCAGAAATGTCCAAATGTTCAACTAGGAATGTCAGCAAACTGCAAAGTTTATTCAAGTACTATAGAAACACAGCCCTTGGCAAATAATGTTCTTTGTAACCAATCTTCAGCCAGCAGTGCTCACTCTCAAATGAACTGTTTTGTCCCATCATCCCCACAAAGCTCTGCAGCTTTCTGAGTCTCTTAAAGAGAAGGGGTGAAAAATGAAGAATGAATAAATATAAATAAAAATAAATACATAATCTATGTATATAATTATATATACTTTATATATGTATATTTTTTTTTTGAAAAGCTAACATCTGATGGCATGGTTTTCTCCTACCAGCATACACCAGGCGCATTTTTGGGAAATGCCTTTCCTGACTGCCACAGTCTCCCATTTTCAAAGCATTGTGCCCGGTTATGGCTCAGGTTGGAAATTCCTTTGACAGGTACTCACATTTCGGGCAGAAGCATCTCTGGGCTTCCTGGCCAGCCCTGGGAATGAGTTTTCACAGTAGTTATGGACCATCACAGACCCCCGGGTTACTACTCACAGAGCAAGGCACCTCCTCCATCATGAGCATAGTGTATGTTGAAAAAAGTGTTAACATTTCTCCTCATCTCTTTTCCTTCAGCGTGTGGAGCTCTAACAATCTTCTAGAGATGTGGCAGCCTCAAAAGATCTTAGCCAAGGATAGGGGAAGCGCAATTTACAACTCCCATTTGGCTGCTAAACTGTTTTAAGTAAAAATGACCCTTTGTACACTGGGATCTTCAATCACAGACCACATTTTTCAAAACACTTTGCTCTGTGCACCCCCTCTGCAATATTTATCCTGATGTCACTGATTAATTTCCTACTCTTCTTTTCAGGGGCCAGAAGAGCCTGTTGGGGTAAAAAGATCCATAATAGGAAAAGCATCAGTAGGGGAAGTTAGATTTCCATTGTGGGATCAGGCTTTATGCCTCTAAAATATAGACTAGAAGGATGCTTGAGCACATGCAGAGCATCAGGGAGGACGTGCAGAGAACAGAGAAACGCTGGTATAATTCTGTGCCAGGTCCAAAACTTGAAAGGCTTTGCCAATAGCTCTGTAATTCAAATCTAAGGCATATAGTGTCATGAATTGACAACCTGCTTGGGAAATTCAGAATACTGTGCTTACGAAGGGTTTTGCCCCGTCTCCTAAAACATGAGTGAGGCTTGAGCGCAAGGCATTAGGTTTGGTTGCCTCTTTTCTCCATGCAGATGTTCTGCAAAGCTATTGCAGGAGCATTTGCAGAACAAATGGAAATATTTACGCTAAGAAGTTTCCCTCTTTTCCATATGCTCCAAACTCTGCAATGATATCCACACACACCTGCCTCACACAGTTCTGAGTGATTCAGGGCTTGGCCGTGGCAGATGGAGTAGCCCAGGGATCCTCGTGCACATTACATATCAGTACATCTTCCAGAATAAAATGGTGCAAATTTAAACAAAAAGGGATGATCCACCTTGAAAAGGCGATGAGGATTCAGCTGCTAAAAGCACTCAGGAAAAAAGTCATTGCAGCCAGGTAGGGATCTGGCTGAAGTTGAGTACTCTTCATTTAAAGCAGGGGTGGATGAATGTCGTTCCTTATTCTGCAAGCTCTTAATCATGCATTATTTAAAACAGTAACATCATCTTTTTTCAAAAATATCCACTTGGGGTTGTTTTTTTGTTTTGTTTTTTTTTTTAATCTCAGTGCGTGGCTCTGAGTTCATCCGTAAAAACTGAGATCAGGATGTTGCCTGGAGATTTATCTCTGAATGCCTCTCCCAGCCCGAGGAACATGCAAAATGCCAACGAAGCTAACGAAAAAAGCTGTGCCTCCATCTATCTGTGCAGGCTCACCAAGGCACAGGCACGGGGAAGGGAGCTCTTGTCAAACCCAAATTAGCAGCAGCAGAGGCAAGAACTGCAAGATGCCGAAAGCCCAGCAGCTCCCAAATATTCAGTAGCAGGAGTTGTGAGTGTTTTTTCCTGTCCATCCTCTCTCCTTCTGGTGTCCCAGGAAGGCCCCAGTGGTCAATGCCATGATGCCATCCCTGGGAAGCAGCTGGGTGGCACTAACTGACATGACCCTGCTGCATTAATTTAGCACAAGTGTGACAGGCTTGTCTGTTGCTAATCAACACAGCCACAGCTTTCAGCAGCTGAAAGGGAAGATTATTATTCCACTGAGAACCAGGGGGTTTATTCTCATGGAGGAGAGCAGCAAAGATGTTGCAGGGACACGCGGGTGGCACCACCTCTGTTTTAGAAATGCATCCCCTGTCATCTCCATCCAGAGGACGCAGGGTACAGAACTAGCCTAACATCCTGCCTGGGTTCTTCTCATCCAGCTTCCCATCTTCTTCCCATCCACCCTGGAAAGGTGGTTTGACTCCCCAGTGCCTCAATCCCTCACTGTCAGGTCAAGACAGTAATTCCCTCCCACCAGAAACCCTCTGATGAAACGAATTCTCCTCGATGGAAAGCATTGCTTCATCAAAATAAGAGTTCCTTGGTACTCCTTCAAAAACATTTTTCCCAGCAACAGCTGGACTTCTTGCTTAGTGCAACCACTAACAGGTTGGATGGGCCATGGTCAGGGCAAACAGCCGGCATCTGGAGTCTCCTATCCAGCCTGCTTGATTCAGACTAAGAATTGCAATTTAATTCTCTTCCTTCCTATAGAAGGGAGCCCACCCCCACCAGACTAACACCTACATGAGCTTCTCCTGGCCTGCTGGGGGAGATGCCTTAGCTCATTTTCACACAACACCACACTCTCCACAAATGCTGCAAAGAGAATAAAACTCACCCAGCCCTAATCACTGCACCTCTCTCTTCTGCAGCACTGGAGACCCTGGGGATAACAAGGTGGAGGAAGACACGATGGGAACCTGAAGCTACCCCTATCAAAGCAAAACGTGGAGTCCTGCAGAGCTCAACAGGAGCCAGCGTTGCCTCTAAAACACGGCTCCTTGCTGCATGGAGTGATCGCACATGGATCTGTTGGGAGGTCTAGCGCTCAAGAGTATTTAATCTCTGTCAAGAGTAATTGACAGCTATCTTTCCTAACAAGCCGCACTTCCAGAGGTGAAGAGCAGCTTCTTAAATGGAGAGTTCAGATAGGAAATTCAGATTACAAGCACCCTTGGAGCACGGGGAATGCTGATGAAGGAAGAGTTCCATGTTTCTTTGGTCCACGAGAGTGGTGTGAAACACCAGGCACATTTGCACAGTGCTGGTGCTTGCTGCCCATGAGCCATCGTGATCCTGGGCAATGACTCTCCCCACAAACCCCTTAAAAGACATTATTGCTACTACCAAGGAAGCATAACACATGGGAAACGATTAGATTTGCTCTCCTGAATACTATATTATCCCCAACTATTGTCTTATGATAACCCTGCTTTCAGCTCAGCTGCTCGGTCTCCCCTCCAGCCCACAGACCGCAAGACTCAGCCCCGTTACGAGCAACTCTCATGTGAAATCAAAGCACGCATCAAGGCAGTTAAATATATCAGGATTCAGCCCGGATCATCCCTCTGCAGAGCCGGTGAGAGGCAATCTACCCCATGCAGGAGGCTTTGCTTGTAGGATATGCTAAACGGCTGTTCCTACTGCGACTTCAAAGCGATGATGACATATTGAAGTGAGCTTTAAACGACCTTGCTCAGGAGACAATAGCGGTTTAGCTGCAGAGGCATGGAGCTTAGCACGGGGCAACCCACCTCGCCTCGGCGCCCTGGAAATCCCTCTTCACTTAATTCTCCAAGATTTCTCATTGTTTTTCATTAGTTTAGCCCCAGGATGGGAGCCCAGGAAAAAAAAAATCAGACATTTCACAAAAGAAATATCCATTTCCCTCCTCCCACTGCTTCCCTGAGCCTGCTATATTTGAAATTGGGGAAATCACTGAAAAGAAACTCTTGGGTAAAATATTTTTGCTCAGAATGAAGAGTAAGATAATTTTACAGTGTTGTTCAAAACCATATGAGCACTGTACATCAGCCCCAATTTTTATATATAATGCTTCAAAATAAAGATACTTTATTTCAAAACTGACTGCAAAATAATTACAATATCTGGATATAATTGGTCAAATATATGCCCATCTTCAGGGCCATTCATTATCTGTTTTATACATAGATCTACATACCAGCTGCATGCAGAGATGGCTCATTCATTTCCATATTTTTTTCTCTTGAACAAGAAGTCCTTATTTATGTGAATTACAGATCCCTATTTACATCTCATTTCTGAGCTCTGTGCATCTTGTCTTCTTTTCTTGTAAAAAGAAGACAAGAAAGGAAGACAAGATGCATATTTGTCTTCCTTAGAAATCATCAGTGTTTCTCTTCATTTCTAGTTTTTCAGTTCCTCCTTGCTCTTGCCTAGTTTCAGAGATAAAATATCAGGCAAAAAGTAAAGTACAAAACGCTCCGTAGCCAAGTTGTTGTAAGCATGGTGGTCAAAAGGGTCCAAACATCTGTGTCCGCACAGAGAGTAAAATCCTTATCAGCTCAACTGATCTAATTAGAAGAAAAAATAAAAAAGATTTTGGGTGCGTGGTATGCTGTTTAGCATCACAGCTTTCTTGCAGCAATATTAATCGGGTAGGAGAGACACTCCACCTGAAAACCTTGTTTATTGAGTATCAGTGTATACAAAGCAAATCCTTAACACAGGCATTTGTCATATTAAAAAAAAATAAAGAATTTATGTTTATTTTGTAAATCTATTTAGCAGCATTTGCCTGTGTTAGTTAGATACTTCCCACTCTCAACATATATAAAGTTGAGTTTTGGTGAGCAGCTAACAGCCACGAATATTTTGTTCGCCCATCCCAGATCTCTTCCTTTTTCCTCAGGAAAATCCTCCAAATCCTCAGGAACACCACCTTTTTTTGTTTGTTGTTGCTGCTGTTGATTGAAGTTTCCAGAACATGACAGCACATTTTAAATCATGACCCGGGGTGGCAGAAGTTGCACTCTAAGCACACAAGACTCTCCAGATCTGATGCTTTGTAAAAGGAGGCTACAAAACCCATCAGATGTCATCAAGTCTCACATCCAAAATGATTTTTTTTTTTAATCAAAGTTTCCAACACCAGCATATTATTGAGAAATATTGGCTGCAGCTTCAGCTCGGATCCAGTCCAACCCTGAGGCATCTGCATCTCCCATTGGGACAGGACAGACTTAGATACTTATTCAAAGTCAAGCATTGGATCAATACCTGGTGCCCCAAGTGTTTTCTCAAGCCTGAGACAAGTCGCTCATAAGTCTTCAGCTCAGCCACCATTAAAACCTTGGACAATGAACTGTGAAATCTTACTACACGCTTCTTTCCCAGAAGAAAGAAATAAAACAACCTGTATTCCCAGCTCAAATATATGAGTTTTAGATCCTAGCAGACCTAAAAAACTCAAAGAATATCTATGGCATGTTAACTCTTTGTGCACTCATCAAAAGCATATCTGGCTGAGAAGTCACTATAGTCTGCTCCTTTGTATGGACAAACTGCCTTCATAATAACATTTTATGGAAATTGTTCTCTGGTTCTCTTTGCCTGTGGTGTTCTCTCAATACCATGAACATGGACCATCCCCATCTCCTTGGGTGATCTCATTACCATTCTCCTACATGAGAACCTACATGAGACCAATTATTCAAGGACTGTAACTTGATCAACTTACTTGACTTCTCTCTTTTGTAATTGTAATAAATATTGCTCCTATTTTTTAAAGATCAGAGAATCCTCTCCATGCATAGGCATACCAGCACATCTGCTTTTACACATATTCAGCTCACGGTAGCTTGGTGTGACCTTCTAGAAATAACTCCATAGGCATAACAGCGCAGGATGCAACCTCTCCAAAAGTTGTAATATATCAGCTCTAAATCAGTGCAGAATTAATATGACCACCGATCTTTCCCTTTAAAGTCGATTCTTGTCATGGTGAATCAGAAAGTTTATGTCTGCCCACTAAGAGACCATGCACACGTAACCCTGGATATAGCACTGTTCCACCTAACCTGGACTTGGGATCCATTTTTGCCATATGACTACAAAAAACCAGAAATAATCAATGACCAAGGCCTGGCACTTTAATAATAATAATAAATGCAATGCACTGAGACGGGTGCTTTCATTCTGAAGGATTGTGTGCCATGTGTTGTGTCTGCCTTGTCCTACACATCTGTGCTGAGTAACACATCCACTATACGCACCATCATTATTAATAGGGTATATAAGAAAAAACTTTAAAAAATAAAGTTCCAGCATTACATCCTGAGACCTTTCAGTCCAACTGAACCCCAGATCTCAGGACTCCATGCTTTCCAGCTGGGAGATAAAAGCTGTCCACATCACACGCAGGGATGGAGAAATGCCCCCTTGGTGGTTCACATGAGGAGGGCTAAGCCCAGCTCTGGGGCACCTTTTGCCACAATGCAGAGCCACTACAGCTGTGACCACGACTCTGGGAGACATGGGTCCTTCTGCAGGATGACCTGAAGTCCTTTAGCACACAGTCTGCAGTGCACGTAGTTACAGGAAAAAAATGATTCTCTGCCCTCATCCTTTATTTCAGACATGGTTTTTAGGGCTGCAGGCAATGGGCTCCCGCATTTTATTGGTTTCTGCACCTCCTCATGTCAGTAGGTCTTACTAGCACACCTACAAGCTTTTGCAAGGACTTTCCTCCCCCAGCCTCTGTTCACTTTGGCAGGACCTCAGACCCGCTCCGAGCTCCTGATTTCAAACCTGCAGGCCTACAACGAGAGTCTTCAGCCTCGAGTCCCCAGCATAACAGCTCAGCCACACTCAGGCAAACTGGAGGTTTCAGAAGCTCAAGGCAAGCAGCATGAGGCCACACAATGGCCCTTCCTTGTAATTAATACCTGTAATGTAAGTTAATCCTGGCTGCCAATAGCAGCTGCTGGGTAAATAAGTCTGTGGCACTATCGCTGTCAAAGGGCCATGGGCATATGATGCCGCACGTGTGAACTCAGGGGACAGAAGAGCATTCAAGCAGGAGCGCTTAAAATGTAACCCACTCTCCTTGAGAAATGCACAGCATTCAACGGGGAAAAGACAGGAGCTGTATTATTCAAATAAGTGCAGTCGCTCAGCTGTCTGCAATCATTAAGTCTTCCTGCCATCCTCATTAAGCCTGTCGGGCTCGTGAAAAGCACTCCATACCTTTTTCTTTCTTTTCTTTTCTTTTCTTTTCTTTTCTTTTCTTTTCTTTTCTTTTCTTTTCTTTTCTTTTCTTTTCTTTTCTTTTCTTTTCTTTTCTTTCCTTTCCTTTCCTTTCCTTTCCTTTCCTTTCCTTTCCTTTCCTTTCCTTTCCTTTCCTTTCCTTTCCTTTCCTTTCCTTTTCTTTTTTTTTTCTCTCCTCAGTGGAGTTTTTCAATTGTATGCCAGCTCTTTCTGGGGAACATATTCCTTTCTGCAATTTTTATAACACTTTTATTTTCTTCCTTAAATTAACCTCTTCAAAGCTCACAGCTGTATGGGCATCCCCTAGTTCCCCTATGCTCTTCACCAAGAAAGAAGCTGAGTCTCTGCATGACTTGGGCAGGTTTTGGTCCAAACATCAATGAACCCTTTCAAATACAAAGTCTTAACAGAGCTTAAACAAGTAAAAAAAAACTTAAAAAATTTAAATCAGTGTATTTTTCTCGAGTCTACCATCCACACATACCACAGAAAACATGCTTGTTCCAGCAGTGATCTGAGTTCAAGGTAGGAAGATAAATGCTCAGGTCAAAGATGCTGGAGCTCGCTGGGAGAAGATCAAAAGCTAAAGATGTTGTAGGTGAAGGAACATAGAAAATGAAGTTTTTTGGATACCTCTAAAAAATGTATCAGGCTGTGAGGGAAATGAAACATGAAAGCAAAGCACAAGCTAAAGTCTGTAACATAGGTGCCCAAATAGTTCACAGAGAAGAACTGAAAAAAAACGGGAAACAATAACTCAAGAACATGACCAAAAAGAAGACCAGAGTGGCCCTGAACGCTGCTAATCAGGACACAGCCTTAGGAAGGAGCAAGGCACAGAGCTACCAGCACATAAGTTCGCCAAACCACATCATTATGCATTTGTCTAGTAGCCTGGAAAATACGAGCACTCCCAGAGTAAACACCTTCATTTAATCCATCTGAAAGCAAGAAACAAATTTAGGGCAAACATCTTGCATGTACAAAGGAAATCATCTCACCATCTCATTTCAGACCTTTATGGATTCAGAAGAAGCCAAAGTGAGTTCAGACCAATCTACATTTGTGCTTGACAGTTCACCTCAGCAGCCAGGCAGTGTTTATCTTTCATTAATTATGATTCAAGGGGAACGGCAACCTGAGAGTGCTGAGCGAACCCTCTCCTCTTACACCTGGAAGGCATCCAACCCTTCACCCTTGTCTCTGGCCTTAGCCCAGCTACCCATGCTGCCCTGGAAGGGCTGCAAAACCATGGCACTTCAAAGCAGGATTTTCAGCCCAGTCAGGGACATGTGAACACACACATTTCTGACTAATATCTAGTTGTATCTCGTCTTTCAAACTCTGAAGGCAAGGGACAATCTTATCTGTGTGTGTCCTGAACATACAACACCAAGCCTATTGTCAGCAGTTGGTATATTATATTCAGCCACTTCTGGAGAAGAGCAAATGCTTGCGACTAGGATCACAGCTGACAAAATATAAAGTTGTTCATTGGAGCTATGCTGATTTTTACCAGCTGAAGGCTTAGCCCACACATTTTTTTCCTATCATGAGACAGGTGTTGAACAGGATGGAGGAAACCACTTGCGTTCATTTGAATCAGCTCTCCAGGAAGAAACAATAACAAATTCAAAGAAATAGTTGTGCTCTTTAAAGCTCTATTGAGATTGAGGAGTTGGCTTCCTTCTCAAGAGACCTCCCATCAACTGCAAGTTGTTTTGACTCATTCACCACCTCCTCCTGACCCCTCCCGCCCCTCTAGGATCTTTTAACTCTTCCAATTTGGAGGCTAAATGGGTAAAAGAGCAATAAAGCACCCAGCTCCAGCATCCATGGGGTGGGGTTTTGGCAGAGGATCTCCAGACATTATCTCATTCCCCTACAGCAACCACTTGGGAGAGTTCTGCGCCTATAAAGCGCTTCAACAAACATTGCTTGTCAATGGATATTATTAGTGCATGCTAGCTCATGCAGTATCCTTTAATACTTGCATGTTCAACATATAATAACTGTCTTGGGAGGTCTCATCTTATTAGTAGGGAGGGAATCTTAACAATCCATTGATAAAAAGCGTCATGGCATATAGTTTCAGTGTTAACTTTAAACAGAATCCTAATAAAAATAACAATTCTTTGCCTTTCTAGAGCATCTATCAATGCTCAAAGCATTGTACTGCAGTTGGCATTAAGCTGTGTTTCCCAAAATGTAAAGGCCTGATGTGTTCATGTTGAAGCACTCGGATGAAAAATTTATTACTATTTCTGAGAAAGATATGATACTATGAAAAGCCCCTTTTTTCCCACCGAAATTGCTTTTCCTCATATTTGTGGCTAACGATGGGAACACTTTTCTTTCCATGTCTGTAATTCAACTTCTAGAAAGGAGTGGTGCCTTGGTGAGGTCATGAGGAAAATACAACTCAGTTTCCTCATTTACAGTTGGCATTACAGTATGCCAACATATCACCTGAGATTGGTTTGCTGGCTCAGCTTTCACATCTTGATCCTCTTCCCACTCTTGTGACATGCCCCATACATTGTCACATGGTCTAGATGCCTATAGCAATTTGGGAGTACATGTCTGGTTTGCAAGCTGTCCTGGCTTCATTTCAACATCATTAGCTTAAAACCACTCTGAAAAATCAGCAGCGGTACAATATGGCTATCATAAACATCCAGTGAACTGGTGTAGAGTTATAGACAAGAGGTTGGCTTTACTTAGAGAAATTTCCTGTGGATCACTACCAGAGCCTGAAAACACTTCACATCATGCATGGGATTGCAACCATGCTGTCTTTTCTAAAAACACACAATATGATACTGGCAATACTGGAACTAAT
This sequence comes from Tinamus guttatus, assembly GCF_000705375.1. The sequence continues at coordinate 21,087 of NW_010587926.1, forward strand.
TTCATTTATTCTAATTTAAAGTAGTCATCTTGGCTCATTCTGCACTGAACAAGCATGAGAAGCATCTTCACATGTTCACCTGAAGATGTCAGGTCTAATGTCAAAAGAACTTGCACTCTCAAGGCATGTTCCTGTATCTCTACACTGCCCATAGTGAAAATTTAAATTAAACTTACACTAAATGACTAATTTTGATGTGGCTGAGGTCATCTGAAGGCAACCTTGCAGAGTCTGACAAGAAAAAGCCAAGGTTTTGGGGGGAATCCTTACTTTTGGGCACATCCATGGGGTTCAGGCTGCCGATGAGATCCCTGACGTACAGCCCATCTCCATCCTCCTTGCTCAGCCAGTTGTTGCATGGGAAGTAGAAGCGGAGATGAGGTCTGTTCATGTCCGTCACTATCACGCGATCAAGGAACCAGCCTGCGTTCAGCCCGGTGTTGTCATGCTCGATCCTAGAGGAGGAACAAGCTGCGTGTGAGGGCCTGGGTTCGTGGTTTTGATTAAGGCTGGCCACTAGCGCAATAATTTAGCATGGTATTTTATTTAGAAGTATAGCCTAACTGGCCAGCATGGCTATCCAAAGCGTTTCACAGAACTCATGCACCTCCACAGGGTATTTTGTGCAAGAATAACCTTCCATATGCGTTTGGGGGCAGATGCCCCATGTATTTATGTGACACTGCCTGCAAAGGGATGCAAGCAAATATGCACACCCATGCATGCTCATCCAACATTTGTATTTTTCCACCTTATATTACCTGTCTAAAACATCTGCAAGCCTCCCCTCCCATCCCATATCCCTTGTACTCCCTTCTCTGCTTATCCTGTTTCATCTGCCTCTCTCCATTTCCCCAACTTTCTCCGTATCACTTATTAATTTTTATTTTATACAGGTCAATCATGAGGTGATTAAACATAACGATTGCCATTTATATCACCCTAATTCAGCAAAAGGCAACGGCCAACCCCATTTCCCTCTACAGGGCATAAAAACACTCCTAACTGCTTTTCTGTGTGACTGCATATGACAGAAATACTATTCCTGTCGGGGAAGGCGGATGGTTATAAGCAATACCGTAGGTGATTTCACGCTTCGGTTCAAACCTTAGACAGTAAACAAGCTTTTACCACCCCTTAACTTCACCTTGATATGAACGTGCTCGCAAATAATGAGCAAAGCAGGACCATGCTGAAACCTCCACCGCCTGCCACCGATCAGCACCTTGCTGAGCACTGCCGTAGAAATGCTGTGCACATACCTTATTTTCTTTATTTGTCCGACATTGTTGGTTTTCACTCGGAACACGTCAGTTTTGCTCCTCTCGAAGGCAGTGCTGCTCCTGCAACACACATGCACCAAGAGTGGGCTGAGAAAAGGGCAACCTCACCAGCAGGTATACACCGTGGCTTGCCGGAGCGTGAGCATTTAAGGACAAAGAGCTGCCAATTCTAGCACCGGGCAACCCTACTTTCCAAAGTCCTCCTCCTCGTGACGGGCCTTGGGTGGCTTTAAGTAGTGGCGCTTAATGAGGGAACAGACCTCTTCCCTTTTCCCACTCCAAAGAGCCTTGGGAGAAGCTGAGCTCCAGACCTGTGGGGAGATGCAATGCTGGCCCAAGTAGATGCAAACCTTGGATCACATTCCACATCTCCGCCAAGAAAAAAGCAATGACTTTCGGGATCCTCAGCTAAGTCAGCAGGCGAGGTAAGAGCTTCAGGAGCACGTTAGGCTTTGCCCTTAGCAGAGGGAAGTTGGAGTGAGGTTTCCTCTCCTTGCAAAGCAGAGCAGCCCAGGGGTTGGGGCAAGAGGATCCACGCACTGCGGATGCACCCCAAGCTCAGCCAGAGATAAAAGCAGGCAGCACAGGCTCTGTTCTTCCAACTTGTTTCCAAACAGCAACCAAAACTGCCTTTGCAGCTTCCTCCTGTGTTTTCTCTCTGATTCAAAGCAAAATGCCTTCAGGACAGGAACCAGTATAATCTTTTTGGTAAAGCAAAATAAAGGGCGTTGTTGCAGGTAATTAATGCAGCAAAAAGCAGACAGCGTATTCAAGTGGACAAGAAACTACAGCAGCATTAAGCGGGACTAATTACCCAAAAGCTTTCCAAGCTATGGCTGGTTTATAGCATTCATACACTGGGCTGGGGTGCACAGCTGCTCCGGGCATGGGAATGGGGCTCAGAGGGGCAAGGGGGAAATTTTATGCAGCACCAAGCAGATGGCCATGATCGCTATCTTGATGCATCTGCAGATCCTCTGCAACGTGCTCTACATGATCCTGCTTGGGCAAGGGGGATGGACCAGATGATCTCTAGAGGTCCCTTCTAACCTCATCCCTCCTGTGCATCTAGGAAGAGCTTGGGGAAGGTTTGGAAAATGCGACTGCCGCCCTGGGAACCATCACTGTTGAAACGTGAGAAGAATAAAACCATCATCTATATGTCTTGCTTTCCTCAAGCTGGATATGTAGCATCAAGGAGAAAAAAAAAGAGCACTTTAAGGAGGACAAAAATAAAAGAGCAAAGCCTTATTGCGCTGGTAACACCAAGTAAATGGGAATAGGGAGAAGGATAAACTATCCCATGATGAACAGGGATACTGAAGTTTATCAAAAACAAAAAAAAAGGTAGAGAGATAGAGAAAAGAGAGAAGGAGAAATCATAGCTGGTTTAAGTCAGGGCATGGTCCTAGCTAAGGCTGCTATAAGAAATTCACAGTCTGATTAGTTTAAGGACCTTGTTACACCAAGCAACATAGCACACCAGATCACAGAGCTCCAGTGACAGAAAAAGAGCAGAGAAAAACCTGCTTTGGAACATACAGCACTAAATTTCTGAAGTTTGAGCTTGGCTGGGTTCAGATCCAGGCTGCAACACAACCAGACATAAGCAAACCTTAGCCTAAAGCTTCACAGTTTCTCCTGCAGCCCTGTTCTGTGACTGGTATATCAGGCCAGGCCAATTTCCAAACTATGTTTTGATCAGGATTTTTATTTTATTGCATGCAACTGATTTTAACAGCAGTTGGGTAAAAAACTGTGACAAACTAAAAAAAAAAAAAAAGAGAGAGAGAGCTAAGGAAGAAACATCCAGCGTAACTGAGGCTCAGGAACTTTGCAAAGGACAAAATATGAGATTTTTGGTTATATCTGGGATCTGAGATCTCTTTGGCTGAACAACTCTCCAGTGTATGCATGTGGGCAGGATAAATCGCATTGCTGGGAAGGGCCATGTGCCTAGGAGTGAGTTCCTGTGCAACATTTATGGGTCTTTGCCCAGATCTCTGCAGCCAGAGCCAAGCAGAGCCAGCATCGCAAGCACGGCAGCGCTCAGAGAGACCTCCCTGCCGGCACCGCGGTGGGAAATGATATCGGTGAACAGTTGTGCTAGTAAATCACAATTTCTTTTTTTCCTAAGAGGGAGAGATTAAAAAGAGAGAGAATAAAAGTCTTGCTTAAAAATGGATTTTTGGGTATTTGGAGGAAAGAGGATGCAATCCCGGTCAGCTAACAAAACCCTTTCCAGTTCTGAGCACTTAGCTCGGGAGGAAGACTTGGGTACCGATAACAGCAGAGGCAGGCATAAAAATAATAACCCCAACCTATTCAGTAGCCTGAATTAACTTAGCTGGTGGATGAACTTCTGCTTTCTTGCTATTAGGCTGGTCATATGGCTGAGCCATGTCTGCTTTTGGTGCAGATCTCTACCAGCATCGCTCACCTCCTTCTTGGAGGGACGAGGGCCCCAGAGGGAGAAAATTCGACCTGCAAATACCTTGCCCAGCATCAACTTTCCATGGTATATTTTGGTGACATGGCTTGCATAAAGAAAATAAAATTGCACTTCACGATGGCAACCTTACACTGCATATCTTTCTGTTGCCTGTACTTCTGCTGTTACTTTCTGGAGAAACAATAGGTAAAGCGGATAGTGCCATCTATAACTTTGCCAAGGTTGTTCAGTGTTTCAAATTACATTTACTTGGCCAAGTC
>NW_010587926.1:25113-44837 GCF_000705375.1 Tinamus guttatus
TTCCTGCTGGGAAATATATTGGAAATATGTATATTTTCCAATATATTGGAAAATGCTGCTGCTTTAAAAATATTAAACACACTGAGTCATTAAGAATACTGCAACCTTTTTCTGAAGAAGAGCTTCAATCTCCAGCAGTCATTTGGGAAGCCTTTTGTTGCCCCTGTAGTTCGTATAAAACTGTTTCATTTTAATTAGTAGCCTGGACAGCCTTTTCTATCCCAGTTTTTGAATAATTTCTAACTTTCCACGTTAGCTACTGAGCTTAAATAAACTTGCAGCCCTGTATTTATTTATTCTGGAGCTGTTAAACAACAAAATCGGATTTTCTGCAAACTAGTCGGGCTCTGCTGCAGCAGAGCTGCAGAGATTAACTTATGCTAACGACTGCTGCGCAGATCTCCGCAATTCCTCTCTATATTCTGACGTCGGGAACAAGAAAAGCTCCGTGTAACAACTCAAAATCAGGTGGAAGGGGCTGCCAATTAGGAGCATTCAGATATGAAATAAAAAGAAATGTTGCACGCTTCTCAAATTCAGTGGCAGCATCAGCAGCTAGCTGTCACTCACCAATTATTTTCCCTCTCTTTCTTACTGCAATTGCTGCTAAATCTCCTTTTTCCTCTTTCTCGCTCTCTTCTCTTTTTTTTTTTAAGGAAAAAAAACATGAATATTTATCGTGCTTGCCACAAGCAGGACGGCGTAAGCCTGACATTGAAAAGTGGATGTTTACACTAACAGCAGATAAGTAATTTTGCTATTAGACCCTGAACAGGGATGGGGGGAACAGTTCGCAAGTGAGTTTTATGATCTGTCCTACTCTACCTCAGCCCCACAGCAGGGAATCATGAGCAAGGAGGGAAAAAAATAATTAAAGAAAAAATGCTAGAGAGGATCAATGCTGCTGAGTACGTGTTGGGCCAGCGGGAAGCAGCTGGAGCCTGAGGAAAGGGTCCCAAGCAGCTGCCAAAGCTGCCAGCCAACAGAGCAGCAGGAGTCACAACGGAGCCCAGGGAAGAAAAAGCTGATTTTTTAAGAGCACTTTTATTCTCTGGCTGAGCTACTTGGCTAAGTCTGCCCCAAATAGACACCTCTTTCAGCACCAAATTGGGGTGCTGCAGAGTTCACGCTGGAGCAACGCAAAGGTGCCTGTTTTTCACAGCTACCTTATTGTTAGCAAATGTTTTTTAAAAAAAGAAAGAAAAACACATGATATTTCATCCGCTTGCCATGTTGTCCCCCGCCACTGCACATGACAAAAGGAGATGAAATGTCATGTATTTCACCACCAGCACACAGTCACAAAAGACATGAAAAAGACCTATTCTAGCCAGAAGCTGAAATGGTAGTATCATCTTTAGGCCATGCCTGGGATTTTATCTTTTCACCAGACACTGGGAAGTAAGAACACCTATAAAATGTCATGCACTTGCAGTCATCATCAGTGACCTCATGTAAACGTGAAGTCGGAAGATGCATGAGATTCCATCCTTTTGCCATATTCACAAACCTGCATAGCAAATTTGGGGAGCAAACTGCCTGTTTCACTGCTTTGTGTTTAGAAGATGATAGCAGGCTGGAGACTGCAGAAATTCCTGCACTCGGAGCAGCTTTCTCTCACTGCTGTTTGCTAAAGCACTGCAACGTGCCAGACTTTTCTCCAAGAGGCAGAAATTTCGCTGATGTTCAGGAAACCTCCCCTGTGGAAAATTGCAGTTGTGATTCTAGCATTCACCTCCCATGGGACCAATTTTTAAGAGCCTTGAGTAGCAGGAGGTTGGCTTCCTATGTCGCTCGTCTTTGCTTGCAAGCACCTTGTCCATCTGCTCTCTGTGGCAGAGAGGACCATGCCCAAAACGCTAACCGGAGTCTCCATATCCTCCCAACGGATTTAAAATAAAATAAATAAAATAAAATAAAGGAGGAAGAAGCAGGTATTCATTGAAGCAACAGCAAAGCTGACTTAGATAACTGGTAACTCATGCAAGGTCACTGCTTACTAAGAAATGGTAAATGTGATAGTGGGGTTTCCTGACTTCCTCTCCAAAGGACACATGCTTTTTTCTAAGGAGATATTCGGATTATTTCCGTAGCCACGTGTGGAAAAGCTCTTTCCCAATTCACTGGCTCCGTACGGAAATGCTGACCACAGGAAAACTCCCTGGGAGCAGATACCTCCTCAATGGCTTTGCCAAGGCTACCAGGCAGGTGAACAGCAGCTCTGGGTCAGCAGCTCTTTCCCCAGCAGAGATGCTGTCATTGACCTGCTGTGGGGCCACGTCATCTTTTACTTCCTGGCCTCACTTTCTTTCTCCATAAAATCAATGGAAACAGCACTGGGCATTTCAAAAATGCTTTGGTATGTCTGTATAAAATTAACAGAATAAAGTGCTGTGATTAGATATAGGATACATAATCAGTGCGTTTTCACTGGTATTTCTAAGGATGTTGGGTTAACAAAACTCCTTTTGCTAGCTCAGAATTTCAAATATGGCAAACAGGGCTGAAATTTCATGTATTTTCTTTACCATTCCCATATCATTTTCTTTACAGATTCTCATGTTTGAGTTGCTTCACTGGGAAGAGAAGCTCTTTTGAGGGTAAAATTTAAAATAGTTGCGGGTACCTCTTGTCGGTGCTGTAGAAATGGAGAAAAGGGGACATTACCGGGTGATATTAGCAGCGGGTTAATATTTTTCAAAGCACATTTTCAAGAAAGCTGAAAGCCCCCAAAACCCAGAGACACAGAGCTGCTCCTAGACCCTACAGAGAAGGAATCTCCACTCTCTGCTAACACAATCGTCTACCTAAGGAACTACAAGACCTCACAGAGCTGCTGATCTTCTCCGTCTGTGATTCTGTGATCTCCATTGGCTCTCCTGCTCTACCACTGCCTGACTTCTGCAGATTCCCATCCTGCACACCTTGGCCGGTGTTGCCTCCATGTATGTTTGAGACCACTTTTTAAAAGAACTGGTCTACATTTGCTAGTTTTGGTACCCAAGTGAAGGTTTTTGCTTGCACAGTTTGGCACATCATTAAAAGACCTATCATTTCCCCAGGAGAACCTGCTTAACCCAACAAGTACCTTCTCACTCTGATGCTCACCTTTCTTGGAGGGAAAGAAGCTATTGAGACAATCAGAGGCTTCATTTTAGTTCATTAAACCATAAAATACGGGTTTCATTGAGTGGAACACAGTAGTAAGAGCTGAGAAGGCACATCCAGAGGATGCTGTTTGTATCACTGGAGGGAAGTGCAGAACAGGGCCTGTCCTCATGCAGAAAGTAGGATGACAACAGCCTAAATCATGCAGGTGGCTACCTTTTAACATTAGTTTAGACCCACTGAAATACTCCTTGGACGGATTCAAGGACACCTCTCTAATTGACTTAGCATTTTAGGCTTTGGTGAGGTTTTATGCAGCTGAATATTGCCCATTATACCCACTCCAACAGTGCTGAACCTTCTCAGCCCCTAAATCAAGAGCTCACAATTTAAGCTCTAACAAAGGCAAGTCTATCCCCACTCCCCGTAAGTGTGAACCTCATATAATCTGAATCTTAACATACATTTCCACCTGTGGAAGGGAATTCAGCTTTGCAAGGCGTCACGTAAGAGGTATGCAAGAGCAGGAATCCTGATTTCCCCAACCATTTGAAATACCTGTTAGATGCATTCCCTCCGCATCCATCAACACAGTATTACGTTTCCTCAAAATGCAATAAAAGGTTACTGAAAAACAGGCCTCAAGAATAGAGATGTCATTGCAGATACTCACTTGCTGGTGAGATGAGTCTTGGGAGTAATCCCGAACTCTCCAAAGAGAGTAACGAAGACGTTGGCATCAGTTCCTGCTCCTCGGACATCCCCTGTCACCGTCACCACCTCATAAACTGTTGGAGGAGAAAGGAAACATGAGGACAAGAAGGGAAATCCTTCATCCTACACTTCATAGATCTAGATTGCCCCCCTACCTGAGCGAAAACACAGACCACACCGTGGAACTCTGCCCCACCATGGAAAAGATCGCATTTCCTGGGCAGATGCAATGACCACTAGAGGTCAGAACAGCTGGAAAAAATCACTGTGTTGAGCTAAAATGGCTGAAGATGCACAACAGAAGAGATCAGCACAGCCTTTACCAAAAATAAAACAATGCTTCTCTATGAACACGCATCTCCCCTACCAAAATGCATGTGCATGTATTATATCTAACAGAAGAATTTATGTGAAGCATTAGAGTAAAGCTGCTGAGCACATGTCAACACAATGCACTGGTCCCTGTTTCCTCTGATAATATATTTGTATAAAGCTTAGAAATCACTATAGCCAGAAAGTTTGCATTTCACTTGTTTTGCATTCTTCACCAAAGAATGAATGGTAAATCATGAAAAGAATATGGTAGGAAAACGCTTAAATTAGAGTCTTGAAGCTCAATCTATTTATCTTTCCAAGCACTAGATTGAGTGGTGACTTTATTACTGCACATCAATATATTCTTGGAAGAAATTCGGGTAAAAAGAGTCTTTCTACTACAATGGAGGAAAGCATGACAAAATCCAATGACCAGAATTTAAATATATTAAGAACTATGTTCAGACACATGCTTCTTAAGAATGATGATGAGTTAAGTTGGGAGAGAGAAGGCTTGATAACATTAGCTTTCTGACGTGCCAACGTTGGCTAAGAATAGAAGGAATTGGGTGAAATTGTTGAACACTGCCGATGGCAAATGAGGTATCCTGATGGCCCTTGGCTTTAGACCTCAGTGTGGTCATAACAGTATTTCAGGTTTAGAACTAGAAGTTGCAGCAACAGCTAAACTTTCAGCATTTCATCTTGCAAAACCCTACTGCTATGTGTGTGATTTCTCACATAAAAAGCACCCTTTATGGAAGCAGCAGCTCTATTAATATGTTGTGGCATTGTCCATTTTTTTTCTTAGTGCATATTCAAAAGAGGGGAAAAAAGTATCAGGTCTATCTGCTTTGAATATCAGAATTTTTGCCCACCAGCATTCTGTATTTCAAAATATCAGAGATGAAATCACACTACTATTTTAGCTGAAAGGCATGGAGACAGTATGTGGAGTGAAGCCCTGAATAGTCATGTAAAGCTGATCAAAAACAACAACTTATTTCCAGGGACTCCCTTGCACTGAGATAGAAAATAAATACTGTATTTTTTTTTTTTAATCTTAAGAATGTTAATGGGACAGAATATGGGCAGCATTATAATATGGGTAGTAAGACATAATCTGTGCTCAGTTAAATTTTATGAAATCCTTGGATGGGCATGTTTTACTTATGAGCTCGAAGAAAAAGGAAATTTCTTTGTAGCAGTGTAAAAAAAAAATCCACAGCAGGCACATGATTTATATATATATATATATCTATATACATATGAAGTATCTTTTCTTTTCACCTTCCTCCTGTTAACAATCATACATGGTAGCAGGGTATGTTTGACATAGGGCAAAGAGCCAGATGATACAGTTGCATTAGACACTAACAGCAGAATGACTTGCAATCCACCTTGGCCCTAGTGATTCACTATGGATTACTTCATGGTTTTGTGCCGCATCAACGCTATTTGGCATACAGCAAACTTAGGCCATAATTTAAGTCATAATCTTGCAATAAACCTAAAAATCAAAACCTTATAATTTTGCAAAATTTTTGCATAAATGAAGTCATAATTTGGGGCAATATTGATGCACTAATCTATAGCATCCCAAGGCCAAGCAAAATTTGGCCCGATTCCTGCTTTTGGGGTGGTAATGCCTACTTTGAGGGATGATGGAATAGAAAAGAGAATAAGTGTCTGAAACACCACTGTCGACAAACTCCAATACTCCCCACCTTGCAAACCAAAGTCCTTCTCCAGTTCCTGCAATGGGAAACACAAACACATGTGAGGAAACACAAATTCATGAGGGGTGACCTGGGTCTGAGCCTGGAAGCTCAGCACTCTGCACCCAGCTCCATTTCCTTTCTTCAGATTTCTCTTATTTTTGATCAAACACTGATGCTGTGATCTGTGCCAGGAGTATCTCTGAAGCTTGAGGACCCAGTGGGTAGAAAAGGCCAGCGCTGTCATGGGCAGTATTTCATATATCAGGCACCATCACAAGGAATAGAAGGAGGTGAGAATTTAGCCTTAGCCACCCCATGCATTATTCTGCTAACTACTGAATAATTGGATATTCTGGGTTTGAGGGAACACATCCAACCCTACCAAATGCCTAGCACATACTTCTTGTGCTTTTCTGTTTGGGACAATAAAGTTAAATTAACTGAAAATCTTGAAATCGGATTTTTGTCGAAGTCACACTTCTTAACAAGGGTGGAATTCAGGCCATAAAGATCAGTTTTGCAGCCTTAGTGCCCCAGATGTGGTAGGGAAGATTCAGTATCAGAAATGACAGAAGTTAAGTACCTCAAATTTAATATCCATTTCACTGTGCAAGTGATTTCTTCCCTTCGCATCAAGCTCTTTAGTTTCTCCTTGGGTGTCCTCAGAGGATTTCCAATCTACATTTTGAGTCCCCATTTTCCAAATTGCTGTCCTCTCTGAATAGTTTGAATTACCTGCCAAGGATTCCCTTCTATCACTGGTATGAATACCTCTAGGGTCAGGAGCTGTTTTCTCTTGCTGGGGTTCACCTACAACTTGCCTCTGGTGCAAAAAAGCCAGCTTTTAAGATCCCTTCTTGACAGAAAACATGCACCTGAATTCTCCAGAATCTGCCAACTTGTTTTCAGCAGGGGCACTGTGTAAATAAATCTGCCCACCCATTTATCTATTCCCCTATCCTCCACCTGTGGTTTCACATGTAATAAATGCTTTTAACCAGGCAAAAGAAGAATAAAGAAGAACAAATCACCCAGTTTATTTTGTACAAAGGAAGGACAAACAAATACTGCAATACTTCTCTGCAGAGCAATAACTTTCAAAGGTTTTTAGCCACCCTCTGACATCAGTGCTCATAGCTCAGGGTATCACTTGGCTTCATTGCTTAGTCCAACATCTAAAGACAAGTCATAGCAAAGATTTTCACAATGGAATGAGGATTTGGTAAATTATGCCAGATTTAGCTAGGTCCTACTATTTAGAGTCTGGCTCAATGGGAACAGTCATTGAAGGAAAATAAAGAGAACATCGGTAGGACTTCTGTGGTTACCCTGGAAGTTTGAGTGTATCCACAAAACCTCCATCTCCTCTTCATAATTAATGGGACATCTCTATGAAATAGTATTGCTTTTAGCTGTCTGTCATCTGTAAGAGTTATAACAGGAAACCATTAAGCTCCTCAAAGAGATCTCAAGGTCTGTGTAGAAAGACACCTACATTTAGGTGCTTTTAATCAGGAAACTGAATATGACCCCTAAGGTCAATGTAAGTCTCTTTTGGGTGCCCAAAACTTGGCCAAGGAACACTAATCTGCAGTGTTACATATGGGAATGCTCAACTTCCAGGCTAGTCTCCAAATCTTGCTTTTCTCCCAGTGGACTAGGCAAAGTCAATATACAGACACTTTTAATACAGATGCCGATGCAGACTCGCTTGTTCCAAATATTATCTCAATCAAGTGGAATTCTGTTCATTTATCTCATCTGGTAGACACTGAATCCCAGCTGACTCTATTGTTCAGCTATTTGGCATTAAGACTTCAGAAACTAGTGAAAGCTTCAGCAAAACTGACTTGTTACGGATGGTAAACCTATTATTGCTTTTCAGGGGTATATACAAGCTCAGAAAAAGACAAAATAGGCAGTAGCACAGTAGCTTCTTTACTGAAAATAAGCATTCAAACATGGTCATTTCAAGAGCATGATATATACGGGGTGAAATCAATATCAAGTTACACTGCAGCACCACGGGTAGAACTTGCATCTGCTTCACTGTCTTGCAGAAAAAGTTGACAGCATTAAGCTGGCTATCCAACAGCCAGAGCAGAGAAACATTCGCTTCAAAATCGCTCCTGATAGTACTGTCATGCTGTGCAGACTGACAGGCAGAGACTGAAATGCACTAGCCAAGAGCACAGAAAACTTCCCATGCAAAACTTCCAAGCAGATAAGTGCTTTAGCTGATAACGTCAGTTTTTTTCTGGCTCTGACAACATGCTTAGCACCAATTATGACAGGAAATTCAGTTCATCCCTTCAGGTCACGTACATAGACGGTGAGCATCAAGAACTGATCTGGAACGTATGACACTGCCAAGCTTTTACCTAAATAGAGATAAAACAGTGAAAGATAAAGGAATAATAATAATAATATAAGTTTCAGACAGAATTATTTCAAGCCTGTTTGGTCTCCTGATTCAGTCTCCTCATCACATGCTTTCTCCAAGAGATCTGCAAACTCCAACCTGTACTTCTCTGCTGCCTGTGCAAGGTGAGAAAAAACTAAGCCCTCTTGCAACACAAATGGTAGGATGTTGCTTTCCATCTTGAATATAAATCTCCTCAAAAATACAAAATACTTTGAGATTATGGCTATTGGATATCACCCCTAGAGATGCTTCTGTTTAGCATGAAGCATTTGCCTTGGTAGCTGGAATAGTTGTTTGCACTTTCTAGTTAGGAATTCACTCATTATTCCAAATATTCACTTAATGTTGTTTCATGCAAAGAACCAATTAGCTTGGTTCCTCTGAGAGAGGAAGCAAGTACTTCAGTACATGCTTGTCTCTGAGCACTTTGAGAGTGCCTTGACATTTCTGTAGCGCCCTTACAAATTTTTTATGGGTCTATGCTGACCATCAAAGGTTAGGGTTGCCTAGATAATGTACACACAGTTCTTAAAACATTAATCATGATAAGTATTTATCAAAGGGTTCATCATTTACCCTCTGTGAACACAGGCCTTTTAAATCAGCACTTGTTTGTTTTCAGCAGGCCACAATTTGGGCAATAATCTCTTGTTGTATTCAAAATGAGTCTAAATCTTGTTGCATTCACTCTGGGGCAAATTCCAACCAACTGCATTGACTTGAGCACAATGACTTTGGATTCACACTGGCACAACTGTGAACAGATTTGGGACGCACACCCTAAAAAGAACATTTGCTCATTCTTTATATTCTCTAGCAAAAGCGGCTTTTGAGTCTGGCATGGATGCCAAATTAATTATTCAAAGCAAAGGAGAAGAATTTTCTTTCTGTGAATCTTTGGACTAGTTGCACACTTTTCCATATTTTTTTCCTCATGTTCATAGATTATAAAAATAACTGCAGAATTAAGAATATCTTGCATTTTAAGAAATTTCCTAGACATAAATTAGGGAGGTTTCTTATGAACTTACTGCTGCTACACAGAGATAGCATCATCTTGCATTCTGAAACATCACGTATAACCTAATCTGAAGCCGAGTTTGCTCCCACCCGCTCCCACAGGCAGAATAGTTGCAGTCTGGAGCCTGTTGTGCTTCATCAGCTATTGCAAAAATCAGTGTTTCATTCTGATGCACTGTAGGAAGCCAAACTCAATTCATCTGGTGCTCCAGCTATTAGATAAAAGTGTTTTTGCCTTAGTACCGCCATCAAAAACACCTCAGTTCTTTGTTGGAACAACAAAGCAGAATTAGCCTAGCAATCGACATCTTTGCTATTCGCCTTGAAATTGCTCTGGAGGAAAACACCAGGTCCCAGGAGAGAAAGATGTTTGCAGAAAAAAAAAACTGCTCCATTTCTTTCATTATTTTTTGTAGACAGTGAAGGGGATGCCAGGACCTGGGTTTCTCTATATAACAGCTCTGGACAATGGCATTAGACATTACTGCCCAAAGGAGAGTATGTAATGCAGGCTAGATAAAATATGGCATTGATTTTTATCTGCAACACTGAGCAAACAAAGTCTGTGCCAGAGCAATATGTCTGCAAAATGCAATTGGGAGCAATTACCTTGGTCTTGAAGCAAAGTAATACACCCAATTCACACAACGGCCCCACTTCCTCCTACTTGTCAAGGATCTGGCAGCAGAGTAGCTAAGACCAAGGAGAGAGGCTCTCCTTATGTCAGCTCTGATACCCAATATTCAGAAGACTGCAAGTAGCAGAAAAAACAATTTTGGCCAAAAAACATCATGCAGCCTCCAGCCAACCTGGACTCGGAGACACTACAAGAAGGGGATCCCTCACGTTCTCCAACAGGGTCAGAGAGACTATTTCCTCCCAGTTTGGTTCAGAGTTATATTTACAGACAAAAACATGTGGAAAAAATTCACTCTGAAACCAGAATGCAGCTGGAATTGGTGTTAGTGAAATGAGTTAACATCTGACAAGAGTTAGGGACAGGCAGAGACTGGGTTGCCCAGTGCATGGTTACACCAGCCCACCTGCAGGTCTGCAGACTGTAGATCTGGGAGGGAAACACAACACCCTTTGCACCTCTCTACTGAGCTGCTTATTTTTTTTGCCCAGGAGACCCAATTTCCCGCCACTTTGGTGCTTTGCACAGGGAAGGACCTATGCCCATCAGAAGCTTGTTACAAATACAAGCAGCACATGTAACCTATGTTTAAACAGATGTTGCTAGACATCACCATAAATAAATCATAACAGCAAACAGCCTGACTTAGCCATTTATGAAAAACAGTCACTACTCAAACAGCACCTTAAAACATCTTTTTTTTTTAAAGAAATGGATGTATATAAAGCACGACCTTCTTGCTTCTTCCTCCTTAGATTACAACTGCAGGCTCAGAGAGATCTGATGGATGGAGCCATCACACACCTGTATAAAGCAAAGTGACTGCACCAGACTGATACTGATAATTATGTTGGATTTGAATAGTGAAGTGTGCAAGACGTGGACAGTATCTATTAAGCACAGCAGATGACAGATGTTGAACCACCACCTCAGCATCTGTCCAATGAGCCCCACAACACCTGTGAATTATTATTATAATTACCATAGAGTATTTTTTAAAGTAAGCATTTCCTTGCAGGTGCTCGTGACATTGGCACTACTCAGCAATGTTTCCTCAGAGAGCTCTCTGAGCCACCCACAAGGAAGGATGAACCACTGATGTGTCCTACCAGCGCCGGTGCAAACTGATTGGAGCAGTGCAATGAACAGAAATGGAATTAAAGAAAACAAGGTTTTCCCCAATTCTTCCCCCACTCTGTTTTGTCCATTTGGATTCAGTAAGATCCTATTTCCAGACTTTCTATGCATCTGGAAGCAATTCTGCCTTTTTCCACGCTGTTCGGACACTAGTCTGAGCACCCTGGGACAGGATGATAAACAGCTCCATGGGAAGCCAGGAAGACTTACATTTGGCAAAGCATAAATGAGAAAAGACCTAACAATCCTAAAAAATAGTAATAAAAACAAACAAAAACAACTGCAAACCAGAAATTAGGACCCACAGAGAGAACTGCAGTACCTCTGAGCAAAAGTAGTGGCTCAGTTTTATTTTCCCGACCCAGAGAATGAAAAATTACCTAATCAAAGCTTGGACTCCCTAAAAATACAGTAATCAGAATTAGTTTCTTAAAAAGGGAAAAACAAACAAACAAACCACCACACACAACCAGATACAGAATTATTACAGTACGGTCTATTTCTAGCCCTGCATCCTTTAAAAGTCACCTTTGCCAGGGAAGACTCCTTGTCCTACAGCATGGATGCTACAGATAATTAAATCCAGGGGAATACTTCTAGAAGAAAATATCTAAATCTCAACAGCCTCTTGGTGAAGTCTTATTCTGTTTCTCTTCAGGCTCTTTCAGATATTTTCTGGTGAAGGCCACAAAGCAGAGTAGCCACAGATAATTAAAGAATTGGCAATTCCATTCAGATTTACACATTTTGGGTGTGAGGAAGGCAACAATGCTTGGAGGAGAAAAAAAAATATAATAATAACCAGGCCCTTATTCACTTAGGTTTTCCAGGCCTCAGACAGCATATGAGCCGCACAACGTGTTTGGCAACCCCATGCGTGCAGCTGTTCCTCACTGCTGCTGTTGATGCTGCCAGCTGGGCTAAGCCATCCCAGATGGCTCGGATGTGCATAAAGAGGACAGCTCCTGCATATGTTGAGCACTGCTGGGTCCTGCCCGTGTTGATGATGAAGAGGCAAAGGCAAGAGTGTGCACAAGCCAGCTACGCTCCTGCCTCATGCACCTAGGAACCAGAGGAGATGGCTGCAATGGCCCAAACTTGCAGGCTGGAAAGTCTCAGCAAGTCTTTGCTCAGAAGCAATTTGTAATTGCACTCACCTGCGTGACCATGATGGTTTTCAAATAGCAAAAGCCATAGAAGATGGCTAGTTGTGGAGGACAGCAAGAGGGAGCCGCTGGGGTTGCTTGCAAAGCACCATCCACAGAGTTCCCTCTGCTAATTTGGGGCTCATTTCAACACAACATTTCCATGGAAGTTTAACTGATAGCCTTTAACAGGAATCTGAAAACTGGGTCAAAGATTTTTTTAGGTGCCTATGTAAAATGCTAATAAATGCTCTCATAACTTCCTCCACAATTTACTGGCACAGCTAGTTTAATATTGGCTAGTTTTGTCACAAAAGCTGATAGTGCCTGGACAGACTCATCCAACACACTCCACAAGCGTTCTAAACTTTTCAAAAATTATGTTTAACAGAGTCATTTGCATCTCAGTGTTTACCATACTCTGAAATAGCTCAAAAGTGGGCAAGATGTCACCTTCCTTCAGTAGCAGGGATGTCCCACTTGATCACAAAACAAAATTGTCACCAGTGCAAAACACTTCATGGAACAAAGTGTTTTGATTCTATGATTCTACGATTCTCTAGTCCCTAGGGCCTGGGCTCTAAAGGGCTGCCCTTGGTAAACACCGAAGCAAAGAAGGCATTCAGTAAGTCTGCTTTTTCTGTGTTATTGGTAACCAGGGTGCCCATCCCATTCACCAGCGGACCTACGTTTTCCCTGATTTTCCTTTTGCTGTTAATATATTTGAAGAAGCTTTTCTTGTTATTTTTAACGTGTCTTGCCAGATTGCATTCCAAATGCGCCTTAGCTTTCCCTGTTGTATTCCTGCATTCCCTGACTATGTTCCTGTATTTCTCCCAGGGGACCTGTCCTTTTTTCCACATTCTGTATACTGCCTTCTTCTGCTCGAACATTGCCACAAGCTCCCTGCTCATCCACACAGGTCTCCTGCCCCCTCTGCCTGACTTCTTACCCACAGGGATGCACTGTTGCTGATGTGGAGGAAGTGCTACTTGAAAACGAACCAGCTCCCTTGGGCCCCGCTTCCTTCTAGAGCTCTAGCCCATGGGATTCTTCCGAGGAGGTCTCTGAAGAGCCTAAAGTTGGCCCTCCTGAAGGCCATGATTGCCAGGCTACTTACAGCCCTGCCTCCTCCTCGTTGAATCCTGAACTCCACCAACTCATGGTCACTGCAGCTGAGGCTACCCCCCACCTTCACCTCTCCTACAAGTCCCTCTCTATTTGATAGCACGAGATCCAGTAGCCCACCTCTCCTCATTGACTCCTCCACAATCTGTGTTAAAAAGTTATCATCAACGCACTGCAGGAACCTCCAGGACTGCTTGTGCCTGGCTGTGTTGTCCTCCCAGTTGATGTCGGTGTGGCTGAAATCCCCCATGAGAACCAGGGCCTGTAACTGTGAGGCCATATCCAGCTGCCTATAGAAGGTCTCATCAACCTCCTCGTCCTGGTCAGGTGGCCTGTAGCAGACACCCACCACAGTGTCTCCCACATTAGCCTGCCCTCTAATCCTTACCCACAAGCTCTCAACTCGCTCATCCTCCACTCCCACGTTGAGCCAGGACTGGACACAAATCTCCAGTTCCTCCTGTTTATTCCCCATGCTTCACGCCTTGGTGTAGAGGCAATTAAAGGAAGTAATCAAGCCTGCAGGTTCCCCAGGAAGCATAAAGGAGGACCCTCTATAATCATATCCTATCCTCACTTTCCCACTACCATTCTCCCGCTGGATGACATCTGGCCTTGGCTCTGTGGTACTGATTGCTCTGCCTGTCTGACAGTCCCCTTCCACCTTCTTGCCTAGTTTAAAGACCTCCTAACCAGGTTGGCCAGCCTTTTGGCAGATGTGTGCCCCTCTTGCTCAGGTCGTTCCCATCATTACTCACTAGCTGGTGGTCATCAAACAGAGTCCTGTGGTCATAGAATCACAGAATCCCAGAATGGTTAAGGTTGGAAGGGATCTCTATAGACCATCCAGTCCAACCCCTGCTCCAGCAGGGACACCCAGAGCAGGGGCACAGGGCGGCATCCAGGCGGGTTTGAAGATCTCCAGAGAAGGAGCCTCCACAGCCTCTCTGGGCAGCCTGTGCCAGGGCTCGGGCACCCTCACAGTAATCAGAAATTAAACTTTCTATGTTTCAACTTACATCCTTTACCCCTCATCCTGTCACGAGCCACTATGGGGAAGAGCCTGGCCCCATCTCCTTACAATCACCCCTCAGGTAGTTGAACATACTGATCAAATCTCCTTTCAGCCTCCTCTTCCCCAGATTAAACAGGCCCAGCTCGCTTGGTCTTTCTTCATTAGACAGATGTTTCAGTTCCTTAATCATCTTCATGGCTCCAAAACCCTGTTGCCAAGGATTAAATATCACCATTTAAGACATCAATATATCAAGAAAAATATGCATATGAAATATCTTCCTTCAGTTATAAAGTCCTCAGAATTTGTCCCTGCAAAAGACCACTTCAGCCACAAAGGCCTGAAATCCAAGGAAGCTAATCATAGCTTTGCTTCTTAGCACAGAAGCATATATTCTACATGGACCTCCAGAGAGTCTTTATTATTATGAGCCACCGAAGCTTGTCTAGCCTTTTATTGTCACATGAACCACTAATTTAGGAGACACCATTTATGAGAATGCCTTATCCTTCATCCTCTATAAAACAGTGGTGGGGACCATGTCCCTGGAGCTGTTGACTAAGCAAGCATAGTCTGGCAGGTTTATGGAAGAAAAAGAAAAATCCATAGCTGTGTAAAAAAGAGAAGTCCTGAGAGTTCTTGAGCAGTAGAACCTTAACCATCTGGTTAATGACATAAAGCAGTTTTGGAGAAGGAAACCATTTCTTTCTTCCTGCCAACCTGAGACATTCCTGACTTGAGAGAAGCGGCCCAGAAAATAGCCATTTCCCTCAGATTCTTCTGTCCACAAAATCTGCATAGGTAGTTAAACAATCATCCCAGTTTCTCTCTTCCCTGCCTCAGAAAAGAGTGGAGATATTTGGAGAAAGACATGGAGAAAAAGGAGGGACTCCTGCAAAGGGTTGGTTTTCAGGCCCTCAGACATCCCAGCTGAACACAGGTAGCTGGTACTTATGGAGACTTTAATGTCTCATTGGCAGTCATTCAGGCTGTACTATCAATACTTTATGGGCACCAGCATTGCTTGAAATATAGTGAATGCCTTGATTAACCTTAAACTATGCAGCATGCTGTGTTTGTGGTATTATTATCAATTGAAGACATACAGTATTAAGTAACTTTGCAAATACCTATTAATAAATAACTAACCTAGTTAGCACCAGGATCACTGGCATGGACAATAGCTCCAATTCAGTTAAAAATGCCTGTTATCCCTGCAGTGTTCCCTCAGGTACACTGTCAGCCTGTCACTTTATATCTTTTGTTTTCTTGTCCCCAGGAATCGGGTTCGCCTTGCTTTTCAGTCAACAGTCAAATGCAACAAAGGGGCGAGGGGATCCCTTCTCCTGTTTGCCACCACAATAATATAAAAGGGACATCCGATGACACTGATACCATCAACTGCCTGCTTTTAAAACATTTACAACACCCCTCTTTTATTTTTACTGCAAAGCCATCACTGATTATAGACCAAGAGACATCTCTGCTGAATATTCATCAATACCAAAAGTAACCAACATCCCTAAAACTGCTGGAAGGTTTTTGCTCATTTGTTTTTGTTTTGTTCTGCAGAGTTTACATATTTCTGATGTCTGACTGGTCCCTTCAGTCAAGAGTCCTGGGGATGAAAAACAGGAATGGTCTCCAGAACCAGGTCACAAAAAATAGCAACCTGCTGCTTTGAATGGAAAGATGAAGAGCAGCAAAGCAAGTAGGTGGAGTAGATGCAGCTCAAGCAAAAGGTAGGTAGGTTTTTGTTTGTCTGGAGGCCAAGTGCTCCAGGCAAAGACCCGTCTTTGAATGGTAGAAAGCCAAAGTTACTCATCAGTTGCATATCTCCTGCAGAACATCCTTGTCTTCCCAATTTCCCTTCTCACAGAGAGTATGGCAGGTTTGCCTCCATTTTTTTTTCTTTTTAATTTCTTATAGTCTATAAAATCCAAGTCCCTGCTTAGGGATTTCCTGGTGTTTTTGAACCACAAGGGTTCCTCCCTCAGTTCCTCCACTGAAGGAATTGTTGACAAACTGAGAAGACAAACATGGAGAGGTTATTCCAAAGCATTCATTGGACCTTTTCCCTTTGAAAAGGGCAACTGTTATAGCTCCTCTGACATGAAAATAATAATGTGCTAAGAGGAGAGATGACTCCCCTCCTCACCAAGGGCCATAAGAAATGAGGTCAGATTATGCCCGTGGCCCAAACAGCATATTAAGGGGAGCCTCATTTCTCCTGAATGAGAATAGTTGGATCGTTTTTCTTTTCCCAGTGCAGCCATGCACCACTACAGAAGCCATCAATTACAGTTAACCTGCAACTGTGCTGCAGGGGCAAGATGCTTTGCAAGACTCATTAGGCACACTCAGTTCTCAGCATTGCCACGTACAAGATGCAAGAATTATTTCCGTAATTGACAGATGGGGAAACCACCACACAGCAATTTGCCCCACTCTTGCCAAGGTCCAGTTGCACAGATAATGGGTAGTACCACCCCTTAGCAGGCCATTACCTCTTTCCTGCCCACCTTGGATCCAGAGATAACCTTGCTCTTCCTGAGAACACCCTCCCAGCTCCTGAGAGCTTCTTGTTCCAAAATGGAGCTACACCACAAGTTGTTATACTACTTGGTTATCTTGCCTCTTGGCTGCAGCACTGCAGGCTGGCTGATCTGGAAGCACTTGAAACTAAGCACAATGGAAGAGGGATTACTAACTGCCAACCAGGAGGGTCTTCTTTTTAATCCAGGAAATATTAGATGTGGTCAGTTTGATGGCTGCCATCCTTCTCCAGACCATGCTCTTCAGATGAACAGGTCATCTGAAAACTGAATTCATGGGGTGAATGCTCCAAAATACTCCAAACAGACTACTTTCTTATAATACTGCAGTATTGAGGTTTAAAGAGGACTGGCTGTATTTCCACACCTTATTTTGTTATTTACAACAGCTGGAGAGATGGTGTGCTGGATCTCCTGCTTCTGCATAAGTTCTAACCATTCCACTGTCTGCTCATGGATCGCAGCTGTCTCCATCACACTGCTCCTGCACATATCTGTGTAAGGAGGTGCATCTTTGCTCTCTCCTCCTTGCACAGGGAATGTCTAACTGCTGATTGTAGCATCTGAACCACACCAAAATGAAAATACTCATTAGGAGAAAGTAATTGTGGCAGCACCATGAATGCGGCAAAGTGACTTCACAAACTGAAGAGCTTGTGTGGGTACCATCCTTGTACTCAGTGACACTTAAATAGTCACTGGGATCTTATTTAAAGATATTCTCTGTGTAGGAAAGACAAGTGCACCTCGAGGAAGGATCCCAAGGCAGACATCCACATTGCTCACAACAATCTATCACTGTTAACTGACTGCCCAAAAGCAGAGATAAGGGATGCAAGTGATGGACTGACCTTTTTTTTTGTTGTACTCATCTTCTGTCACATTGGAGGAGTCCGAATGATAGTCCCGAAGTTCCTGTTCATACAGCTCCACAAAATTGTCATCTTTCTTTCCTTTCTTGGATTTATCACCTTTCTTCTTCTTCTTTTCTTTGCTCTTTTTGCCTTTTTTCTTCTTTTTCTTTCTGTGCCCATAGTCATCATCATCCTCACTGCTATACTCTCTTCGCTTGGCTTTTTTCTTCTTCTTTTTCTTCTTCTTCACTTCCTCATCGTCCTCTGAGCCCTCAGACTTTGATTTATTTTCAGTCTTTTTCTCTACACTTTTGTTTGCCTCATTTGCTTCTTCTTCTTCCTCCACTGCCTCCTCTTGCTCCTCCTCTTCCTCCTCTTCCTCCACTTTGTTCTTTTTGGCCTTTTCTTTCATGTCATTGTCTTTTCTCTGCTATACTGTTAACAACACACACTACTGTTGCCTTAACTTGACTTCAGTAGAGTCCTTCTGTTTTGGGTCTTTTTTTCTCACTGCCTTTCCTCTTCCTGAACACAGTCTGTGTCCTAGAATTCCTTTTTCTTCCCAACCCTAAGGTGCTATCAGCTCACCTTCTTCTTCTTCTGACTTGTACTGCCCTCCTTCCACCTCTTTGATGAAGTACTTTTCTCTTTGTGTCCTTCTGTCTCTTCTTGTCTTAGGAGTTCTCTTTCTTTTGGTGCTATTATTTATTCATTGCTCTGTGCTGACAACTTTCTTCTTTTTTCAGTACTGCCTCAGACTCCGCTTGGGGTCAGTTAATCTGGGTTTACAGTATCAGGACATGCCAATCAAGGTTGTAGCTTTCTGGAAAATCAGGCAGAAGAGGGCACATGGTCAAGTCACTTCTTGTCCTTCATACACCAGCTCAGGAGGAGAGAAAACAAAGGCGTTTCTCCTCCTCTTAACCTATAGCAGCTTCAGAAACCTCATGAAAAATTAGCGTTACTCAGTCATGTGAGCAGAAGGCAGATGGGCAGGTGAAAAAGGAGATCCACCAAGCAACCATATCATCATCCTGGTCTGCATTTCCTCTCCATTATTCATGGTGTCAGGATCACCTTACCAATAACAAAGGTCTCAACTTCACAAGATTTTTTTTTGACCAGCCTAGCCAGTGACCAGAAAAAAACAAACATATCCAGGATTTCCACACAGAGATGCCATAGCTCCAGCGATGCACTCTTGCACCAGCTCCTCTGTCCCCTAGAAAATATGCCGCACATTCAACCAAATTGAAGCTACCATTCAATAAAGGCCAAAGAGAAGCTCAAGTCCTGCACTAGCTTTACCCAAGATACCCTGATAGTGCCCCTCATGGTCTTCTTTCCCATCCATACCATCAGTGCATCCATGCTCCGAGCCTTGCACAGACGTACAGCTCCAAACACTTGCATTGGGTTGCAACCACCCCCACCACAGAAGATGCTTTCTCTCTCCTGGGAGGAGGACAAATAACATGAAACTAGGTCCATCTCTGCTGCAGTCAGCAGTGGATGACTTAAAGCCTAGCTGCAAATGGGAAGAGAGAAGGAAGAAAGAAAAAAACAAAACAAAACAAAAAAATACCCTTCTGCTTAAAGGTGCTTTGACTTTTTTTTTTTTTTAATGGAAAATGGAATTTAATTTAAAAAATAGAAAACTAGATTGAGTTTCTCCAGCATGGCTCAAGTGTATGTAAACCAAGCAGTACACTAAATCATGCTAATGGAAGAACTGAGTGCCGAATTTACAGCCGGGCTGCAGGATCACAATATTCAGGCTCCTGCTACCAACCGCTACCCTTAAGGGCTCAACACTGTCCATGGGCTCCCAAAATGATGAATAATGTGTTCAGCACTGGGTGATACGCTGCCCAAATTAATGCTGTGGTAAGTGCTGCAGTGTATGATGCGGCTTTAAAAGCATAATAGAGAAAATATCTCCAAGAGCAC
>NW_010587929.1:0-37030 GCF_000705375.1 Tinamus guttatus
TCTTTTTGCAGGAGACCCAACTCTGATTGATTCCAGTTAAAATTTTTGACATTAGCCTGCCTTGTTTTGATAAGAGTCATAGTAAAAGAAGCAGGTAATCAGGAGGGATAGGAGAATGGCCATCCAGATCCATTCGTCAGAGTATCTGTAAGAAAAGTTAGGGTGTGTACAAATAGTTGCAATAGTCTGCCTGAACTTTGACTGATTTTTGTAAACTATATATTGTGTTTGAGTTATATATATTTATTATTTAAATGCTTGCAGTGGACTCAGATTTTCAATGTTTTATTCAATAAAACAAGACTTCAGTTTTTGGTTTGATTATGGTTTTAGAAATTATTTGTTGGCATTGACTGACAACAGTTTCTCCCTCTTCGCCCAGAATTTTTTTGAATGACCAGAAAACTAAAAAATCCTTTTTCTTATTTTAAAAAAAAAAAAAAAAGCAGCTACTGTAGTAGTAAACAAGCAAACAACAGTGTCCAGAAAGAAAGTACCACTTGTACAAGTGAAAAGACAAGCAGTGAAGGTGGGGAAGGACTTTGCAGATCTGAGAATGAGAAACGTGACCTTAACATCCAGAAGTGCAGGGATTCAGAAAGTGCTGATTTTGTTAGATGCTTCCTTCAGTGTCAAATCTTTGCGTAAGCCCAACTAGAGGCCAATAGATGTGCCAGCTGGACAGGAATTAGAAGTTGGTAGATTTGCAAAAGTAAAGGGTAACTCGCAAAGGAGAAGAAAATGTCCCATTACTGTGAGTCCGTGATGTTCCACCACGTTACTTGGGTGACCCAGCACCTCCATGCGGTGGTACCTACTGATTTGGAAGGGATGAGTTAGCAGCTGAGTACAAATCCATCTGAGTACAAATCTAGTGGTCTTTCTAGATCTCTAGCCTGTCTCTGACAGTGGCAATTTTGAAAGATGAACCGTGGAGCAATTTCCCAAGGGAAGACGTGAAAGTCCCATGTCAGGAGACTTTTACAACTAGACCAGACAAAACACTAGAAAATTCACTGTAGCTGTAGAGGCCAATTCTGCATCAGCTGGGAGATGGATTGAATGATCTAATATGGCTCTTCCATCTGTAATTCCTGTGAGCCTATGAATCACATCTCTGTGTGGCAATGCAGCGAATAAATACAGTGCGGAACGGCATCATCAGCTATCTTGGTAACTCTGTAACAGTAACATGAGTAAATTAGGCAGACAAATTCCAAAAACGGATATATTTGACTCTTCAGTTCTAAATCCATCTGTTCAAACTGGCGGTGGTACAGTATACTACTGCTAATTCCTATACTGTTCAGGCTGGAAACAAGATATTTTGTGTCAGGTGTGCTATCAGCAAATAACTAAACCATTATTTAGTTCATGTTTTGTTGTAAACAGTGTTCCTAACTCGACTGGCACAAATACAAAATACAAAAAGTGGCCGAGCTATCTATAGCCCCTGTGAATTTTAGCTTTAACCATATGGAACGATCTTGCAGAAGCAGACTATAAAAATTGAAAATATGACCATTTAAGATGCAAAATGTCTTCTGATTGGAAGAGCAAGGAAGGATTGAAACACTGCATCAGACAAATGAGCTCAAGCTTCATCCTGGTCCTGTGCCCAGACAATCCCGATATAAGTGAATTCATAGATATTTCGGTGGTATGGCTAAGCAAACCATATGTCAGACTAGCCAAATATTTCTTTTGTGCACCCAGTCAGGCTTAAGACTTAGAAAGACCTCTGATTTTCGACTGATTTGTGAAAAGGAAGTATCAAATATGTATCAAGCTTCATTTTCCACAGTAATCACTGCTGAGCAGAATCACGTGAAACATATCTGTGTGGTACTCAGGGCTATGTACAGAGATTTTAATCCAGTGTTTCACCCTGCTATACTTATGCAGTAGAAGAAATTTCTCGAGCAGTTTGAAAGATACTCCTGGCTGTTTTTCATAAATTAAAAAGGGGGAGAAAAAACATTTATGACCTTTCCAGCTCTTTTCATTCCTGTTTCAAACTCCTGCAGGCCCAACCATCAAATGCTTATTTTGCTAGTCACTGCTCAATCCCTCCCCTCACGGTCACGACCTTTCCATGGCCCTTCTTAACTCTTGTCATTAAGTGTTTCTCCATTTCCCGGCTTTGTAGCGTGAAGTTTCTGACACGCCTGCAGGATCGTATTTGATGGCCTGCAGTTGCACAGAGCCGTGTCCCCTGACTGCCACCCTGCCTTGTGACCCCCAGCCTGGCAGAGGGTGTGCAGGGCCTCGTGTTTCACGGCTGAGGCCAGCATTGCTAGGGGATCGAATTAGAAATGTGAATCCAGTGAGTTTTCTGCGATTTGACATTAGAGCTGAAGCTCTTCCATCTTAAGCGCACACATTTTGATTGGAAAAAAAAGATTATCATCACATGCAGATCTAGTTATATAGCTGTATGTTCACAGCATGTATAGCACACATGAACAGAAGTGGAACTATGTGTAAGATCCTTCCAAACTATACAAGTATGCATGATATACATTTACACACATGTATATATTCACACTCATGCACACATATATATATCCCAACCAGATCATGGAATTTGCAGGTTACTTGATGTCAACAGGCATTCATGAGAACACTGGCTATTCACAAAGATACCAGAGAAATCAGTTCCATGACATTTAGACTGGCTGATTTATTCACTCTGAACCGCAGCATCGTTTCTTCACTATTCTTCATTCATTTTTTTCTCTTGTTTAAAAAAGTTTCATTCACTTGGTCATAAATAAATAAGTAAATAAATAAATAATCAGCACGTGGCTTGGGTAACCAATTCCACACCTTTGTGGATAGTGAAATTGAACTGTTTATAAATAAACCATAAGCTGAAATGTGTTTGCATAAACTATTTGATAAACACTTAGGAAAAGAGCTATTGAGGAAAAAACCCATCTTCATATTTTTCACTGTAAAAATAAAAAACATTTTTGGGAGCAGGGGGAAATGTTTGCACCTTGTCCTCAATTTTTGGACTGGCTCGATATAGAAATCCCTTAGCAGAAAATATTGAAATTGATCACAGATTACTATTTGAAATTAAAACTTAAGAGTTATTCCCACAAAAGAGAATTGATCATATTTACCACTGGTAAGGGGGACTGTCTGTCCACAACCATCTCCAGGCGTTGGACAGAGCAGCCAGACGCCCATGATTGTCAGAGAAAGATCCTGGCTCCTTCCCTGTTTGTCCTCGACCAGGGAAGATGACTGCAGGTGGAACATCTAGATATGGGGTGGCAAATATTAGATTAGATAAATACCACCCATAATATCCTACCAAGCTGAGACAAAGTTTGTTTCTGATGTTGATGACCTATCCATGTCAGATGATACTATATACATACCGTTGTGACTAAATTACCAAAGGACCTATCCATGTCAGATGATACTATATCTGTATGAACTCAGTAATAATAAAATGCAAGCATCTTTGCTACAGCACTAGAACAAATGCCAGCATTTAATCAAATGTGTCCACTTACATTATATCTCTTTTGTACCAGGATTTACTAGAAAGGAATCTATGATTACAACAAACAAATCTTCTGTAGAGCTCTGAGGCAAAATTCTGAAAAGGCTGCAGAACACTATTAGGATTTTTGTTAGCTGTGGGCTTCTGGATTAGCCAAAGCATACGCTGAGAGCTTTGCACTACAGTATAGCCCGAAAACCTAAATGTTGTGACATTAGCAAGTAGCTTATAATTAAAGTATGTTGCCATTTCGCCATGCTTTCATTTACAGGAGAAAGTGCAATTTCTATTCTATGTGAACTTTAGATACATCCAACTTTTTTCTTTGTTCTTTTCTTTAAAGCTTTGCAACAAATGCATCTCCATATGCTTATATTAGTTAATCTAGTATTAAACATATTGGCTGTGCACAATGTTGGCATGCATTAATAAATGTTTTCATTTTTTTATTCTTTTTTTTTCCTTACTTTAAATTCATCCTTTGACTACACAAGCAACAGCTGTCTAGCTTCCTGTTCTGTACTGGATCTAATGCCTCTACAGAAATCTAGGTCAAAACACTTGGAATGCATGAATATCAAACAGAGTTTTCAAAACAGCAAATGAATACATCTTTAACTGGTGACATTTTCCTGTAGCATATGGCTGCAAGCTCAGGGGACTGCATGCTTTTTTGATGAATATGTTCCGTCAAAAACTAAGGAATAGCAGTGAGCTTATATCACCTTCTGTTTTGCCTTATGAAATGATAATGCAGACTCATAAATGGATACTACTATCACAGGACTTCTACCTTTTGTCCAATCCCAAAGTAGTACAAGGCCTACTGGTTAAGAGGCTCAGTCTTTGGTTGTGTTAAAGTATAAAAGACAACTGTCACAGATGCTTTTTTGTAAAGCACTTGCCCGTGTCATGTGGGGGCTCAAGCCCACCTGCATTTCCATACTAGTGGAAAACAGCAACATACGGTACCAGGAAAGAGATACAGATTAATTCCAAAATTCTCTGAAGACATTAAACCATGCAAATAGTTTTTGAAAAAGAATAGCCTGGAATAAAAAGGTAATATTAACATAGTGTAGTTCACCAGTGCACATGCCAGGAAAGTAGAACTTTTTTTAAGGATAAAAATAAGAGATTAAAAGAATAAGATAAAATTAAACTGCAGGTATTTCAATAAAGCCCGCACCAACACTAAAGTAACAGTCCAATGAAGCTGCACTAACAAGTTTGTCTGCTATTATTTGGGGAGGAATCTTGCATTTGGCAGCAATACCTGTGTGAACAAAGAAGGACCAGGAACGACCTGCTCAATAAATAACCAACCAGCAACCAGTAGGCCATGAGGGAAGTATTATTTATGATTATATAGTCTAAACAAATAACAAAAAAAATCACACCTAATATCTGTTCAGGTTGATGAAAAAGATAGGAAATCATCTAATTGAATACTCCTGAATGTCTCCTAAG
Source organism: Tinamus guttatus (assembly GCF_000705375.1). The sequence continues at coordinate 4,991 of NW_010587929.1, forward strand.
AAACAGGGCTAAAGCTGCACGTTGACCAGGAGCATGGAGTAGCCTACTGACCTGCAGGGTGTTCAAATTCGATGGTGACCAAACTGTTTGCTGGTTCTGACCTCAGTTACCTGGGGGATGAAATGGGGGGCAAAAATGCTGAATTCAAGTTCTTTCCAAAGGAACGGCAGTTTTTTTGTGGATTCACAGTGATGGAGCAAATGTCAGAATTGAGCCCATCTAGATAATAGAATGTGGGAGGGACAGTATTTCAGAGTTGACTGAATTTGGAATATGTTTTTCAGCAGTTTATTTAAACAAAATGGAAATCTTTAGTTAACCAAAAGATGTAAGAATGGGTAAATCAAATATCTTCAGTCTCACACCCACTCCTCACAGTTTACAGGAAACATAGCTGTTTTCAAAGCCATTTCAAGTAGGCACTTGATGTATAGTTTATAAAAAGTACCTGGTTAAATAAAAAAATATATATATCGATCCTTTAGAAATAGATAGTTTTATTTTTCCTACATTTTTTTCTGACATTCTTAGGTACAATTTTGGAAACATGAAGTCTCTTTTCTTTTTCTTTATCTCTCTCTCCCTTGATATCTTTTATATTTCTTGTTGTCACTCGGAAGAATCTTCATTATATTTAACTCTAGAAAGGCAACAGCAAGGTTCTAACCTTCACACGGTGAGCAAATATTAAAAAAAAAAATCATTATCAATGCTATTCATGGAAAGGGCCAGCTGCTTAATTTATGTACGTATTTAGTCATCTAGAAAGTATCATTTACGACCCCTTATTTGTGTCACCCAGTGGCACATTTAGTGATTTCTCCTTAGTTGAGAAATATTAACAGTTCACCTTGTAGTACCCATTTGAATTACTGTCCGTTTAGCAGAATAAAAAAGACCATTTTCAGAAAACATTTATGAAACTTATATATATATATTTATATTCACTGTATGTATGAAACTGTATTTTTTAAAAAGCATTCTAATATTTTAACTTGGGTGCAACCATCCTATCAGGAAGGTTACTGAAACTACAGTCATTTGCTGTTGGGCAAATGAACCAAAATGCCTAGTGGATATAGGATGAAAAGGTACACATCAAATTGCTTTATTCTGAAGGTGAAGATCTATTTTCTCTGAGATCAATGTAAAAAATGCTAAATCTTAATTCTACCTTCTTTAGTCCATATTTCCTCTATTTAAGTTAAGCATAAGGCCTTATAAACATATATATCTGCTCATCTGTGAGAGACACAAAGTAGCAGAACTACATAGATAACTGAGCAGGGGCAGGACTATTTGAGTTACGAAAGCAAAGCTCATTTACCTTCCAAGCTTATTTTATTTTTCTTAAATCAACATTAAGAAGGAAAAGTTGAGATATTAATTACCCGTTTACTGCCAATGTAGCGGAAAATGTAATTTATAGCCCACTTGCAAAAAAGTGCTTGCTTAATTTAAGAACTCAAATTATTCAAATAACAGTTTGAATTTGATTATTCGTATAATTGAAATGTTGCTCTTGCAGCCTGAATTGCTTCTCTGAGTTATAACCTCAGCAACAGTTAACTAAGACCTCACTCACTGTGGAAATGATCACCAGTATGAACTGCAAAGGAAGAGAGGAAGCCAATGAGCAGCGTTTACCTAGAGAAAAATTATAGGCACAGTATCAAGGTTTGGTTTGAATTCAGGGTTCCTATAGACTCTAGCAGCTCTGTGTATAGAGAGCTGTATATACAGCTACAGTTAGAGCAGGAAAAGCTACAGTTAGAGCAGGAGTCCAAACTCAGAGATCATTGAAGTGAATAATACCAAATGAATGTACCTTTTCTTCAAAGTCGTGAAAAATGAAGCAGAATCAATACAGCTAGGTACAGACTATCTGTTAAGCAAAATCATTTGGCTTTGCAAGATCTCTTTGAATTCAAAGACATTGTCCTATATATTTCCAGTTTCAGAACAAGTATTTCATATCTGCAGTAAGGGGGAGAATGAGGTTAAATGCAGCATTTCGTACTTGGCACTTGAAACACTCGTGGCAATAAACCTTATGAACCACTGAGGATATAAGGCTTTAGTGAAGCTGGAGAAGACCTAGTTTGTTTTGCAAAAATGTATTAAGATATTTAAACAATCTATTAAAATGTATTAAGATATTAAAATAAAATGTATTAAGATATTTAAACAATCTTGCACCTATAAAGAAAGAGAGTCTCACCTGGCCTAGAGCAAGTTTGATTCCGATGCGTTTTGATTTTCTTGGTAATAACATCTCAGCTTTTTCAGGATTTTGAAAAGAGAATCAGACAGATCTAATCCTGGTAAGATTCCTATATTTATATTACTTTAAAATTCTCTATCGTAACTGCATGTCAAGTATTTTTTAGCTAATGTATAAGGGATACTACCGTTATTTATTAGATGTAGTTATCACCAGTTTTAATAAACTGATGTTCAGCTGTTCCCGTGGTATTTTCCTCTCTCTCTACTTACACCATTATAGGTATTTTCACTTATCACCAAATTTTCAGTATACAACTAAAAGTTCCTAAGAATATATATCAGTCCATCATGTAAAATTTCTTTGCACCCTGATGTTGACATTGGAAATATGTCATCCTAAAAAATAAAACAAAGCCAAAACAGACTCCAAGCAGAATAAGAAAATCCTAAGCATCCTGACAGACCTAAAATGTAACAAGTTAGAAGGCTTTTAAATTGCAGAAGAGCTTTGGGAGCAATGAATGCAGTTTAGTAGGAGCTGTTTTTCCTCAAATTCTCAATGTCTCCAAAGACAACGCTTCATACTTTGCTGCTGAGAATATGAAACTCTCAGGCAGCCAATGGCATGATGTTTTCTTTTTTTTTATTTATTTTTTTTTCACACCCTTCTTTCCCAGCTTGTCTTTTCTTGTCTAGCCTTTTCTTTTCTAAACAAGCCTAATTCAGTCTTCACGTTTCAGCCTCCCCATCCTCCAACCCTTCTTTTATTATTCTTTCCTTCTCAGCAGCCTGCCTGTCAACTTAGGAAAAGGAGGGGTTAATAAAAGCGTGATTAAGTTGTAAATGGGTGACATTGAGCTATCAACTATGAATCAACAACTAAAGTTTTGGGGGTTTTTTTGTTGTTTTGTTGGGTTTTTTTTGTTTAACATAGGCACCCTCGCTTGCAGCGCCTTCTCCTATTCTAGCTTTTGACTGTACGAAGGGACAAATTAAAGGTCTGTGGTCTTCTCACATCGTTTACTCCCCGTTCCGGGTCCCTCACTGATATAAAAACTCCCCATGTTTTTGCCCAAAAGCAGAGTTATGAAGTGCAGGGCTGATCTGGGAGCGTTTCAACCTCGCTCCCCGTCCGGCAGCGGAGGAGCGAGCCAAGGGAGACAGAGAGGCACAGAGAGCCCAGCAGCCGAGAGACCCCATTAGCAATTCCCCTGCCGAGGCCTGAGTGGCAGTTGGGAACAAGGCACTAACTGTTTGCCCGTTGCCCATTCTTGTGTTATTGGGTAAAATAAAAGTTCTTTTCTCTGAGAATCTTTGTACAATAAAACAACTCTCAGTCATTCGCGAGTCAGGGGCGAAAGAGAAAAGGGCCTCAGTGTAAAGTGCTGCAAACTGGCACATTGTTTCCAGTCATTTTCTCACTATTCACATATAAGGGGAAAAAGCAGGGAGGGGAAAAAAGAAGAAAAAAAGGGCAGAGGGATGAGAAAGGAGTGGGAGGGAGGAGGGGCAGCCCAGGGTATCTTTTGACAGAAATGTCAGATGTGGTGGCTGGAGGGACCAGAGGGGAGCGGGGTCCAGGGAGGGTGAGCTGTGCCTGAAAGCTTCCAGCCCAGCTCCCCACCACACGCTTCCCCCGTTTTAACTCTTGGCCCCATCCCAAGTCCCTTGTCCCTTGTTCTCTGCTTGGTGAAGGTGAGACGGGGACCAGCTTGCAGCAGCCCGGAGGTCCATGTGATCCAAACACACATGGCTCTGCAGAGGAAAGGCAAGATTCCTCAGGCCCCTCTTACAAATCTGGTGGTTGTCCTATTGATGGACACACTTAGCAGCTTAATTAGCAAAAGCTGCTTGAAGCTGAAGGTCTGACTCCTGCACATCATATCCTGTATTTTTAGGGAGCAGCAGTACAATGAATAGCCACGCAAAAGCCTTTAACAAAATAATTTATTCAAGCGTCTCACATGACGTTCTTCTACAATAGAAATAAGTAAAAATCCAAGATCCATGGGGCACTAGTTAATGCATAGAAGAGGTCACAGAGTGCCCAAAAAACCAAGAAGCATAACTCTTGTTCTCCCACCTGGATGAACAAGTACCTAGGAGCTTTGACCGTAGGTCTGCTCAGAAGTTATCAACCTAGCTCTGAACTCAAGAGAAAAGTCTTTGCTAACAACTTGGGACCTTTAAAATCATTTTGAGGTGACAACACATGTAAACACTGATTTAGTGGCACTACGGTGAGGATTCTGGAAGGTCCTTCATGGCTCCTGTAATTCAGGAAAGACAAAAGCATCTCAAAAGAGACAAGAAAACTGATGATTTGAAAGTAAGGAAAAATTAAAGGTCTTGTAAAGAACCAGAAGACATGCAGACATGCAGAAGGCACGGAAAATTGTGGCACGGCATTAGGTTGATGACTCATTTATTATCAAACTACGGCCTAGAAGGAGAGCTGGTGTGAATGCAGAGGCTGCCTTGCTCCTGGACAACAAGGATCAGGAGGCTTTAGCCGTGTGGGTTGGTATGGATGGGTGGGAAGGGCTCTCCCTCCACGAAAGCCTCCACTCAGAAATCCCATATTTGATTATATACTTATGGAGCCCTTGTTGAATGTCCCTTGTTCAAGCCTGACTCCATTGTTTATGGCTTAAGTTACCATGAGTTTTTAATTCAGTAGAGGGAGCTGTGGATGAGAGTGATGCAAAAAAAAAACTGCTGAGGGAAGATTGATTGTGTTCATTCAGCCCCCACAGCCTGAAAATGCTCCCTATTTATTTTATTCAAGTTCTTGTTACAACACATCCCTGAGTTGCCAAGTCATTTTTTTTTCCACTAACAAAAGTCCTTTCCTTTTCCCTGCTCACTTATGTGATATAATCAATCCCAAGAGCACTCTGGTATTTCACTCTAATTTAGACCCCCTAGTGCCCAATCTGTTTCATGATGGCTACATGTATTACACCAGAGAGTGCTTAATATTTTATAGAGCTTATATAGCTTTAGTTGCCACTTGTTTTGTATTTAAATATGGTATTGAGCTGGATCAGGACCATTCCCAGCTTGGGGATGGCAAAGACCCAGTGTCTGATCTGAGCATTTCAATCTAAGTCCTCTCTGATATCTTTGGCAAGCTTCTTTGTTTAGTAAGCTGGTGTTAAAAACAACATATACATTGGTCGTGCTTCATGATTGCAATGATTTCATTGCTTCATGGTTGCCAGCTAAGATATGTATAATGTTGGAGAAATAGTTCAATCACTTGAACTGTCATCCAGTAAAAATAAAAATTATTGGCCAGAGACTAAAGGATAAAGTAAGTTCAAATATTGGAGCAGAAGTTTGTGAGCCAGAACTGATCCAGCAGAAGCTAGAAGCACATTCGCACATAAGCTAGTAAATTATGTATTTGTCCGTTTAGTAAGTGCAGAAGTTAGCTCACCCAGCAAGGAGACCTACAGAGTGCGTTGCAAAAAGACAGCTGCCATTTCCTTCGAAATGACTGGGGGGGTCCTCGTCTTTCTTACCTTCCCGCAGTATCTGAATTTTTTTTGAGCATCCCCTGCAAACTCTATTTGACAAGAGCTATTACAAATGGCCTTTCCAGACTCCTCTGCTAGCAAAATTGAAGCAGGTTCATGGCTTTCCTGGGCTCTGCCTTTGGAGCACAGCTAGTTCTCTAAAGTTGAAGCTGGGCTGAATGAATACCAGTGTGGTTAACAAGCTTCAGGAAACTTTTGCAGAACCTGAACCAGAAGAGAAAAACAAAAATAGCTTAGGAGAAACTGTTTATTTAAACTCCTTTCCACTGCCTTCCATTTTACCTTCCTTCCTGCTTTGCATGTGGTCTGTTGAGGCTGAAAGCTCTTCAGACTAAGAACAACTCTTTATTTGTAATTAGAAGAATAGTGGACTCTTAAGGCTAGACCCGTTAGTCATTAACAATACATACTAACTTACTCTATAAATTCAACTGTACCTTTACACAATGAGATTTTTTCACAGAAATTTGCAACATAACAGTGAATAAAGTTATCCTATCAGTCCAAGTCTGATACTACTTTCCATGACATCCAAATATGGAAAAAGCAAAGAATTGATTTATGCTGAAATTCCTTGAGGATCTTCCCTGGCTGTTCCTAAATTCTGAGCTTGAAATTATCACTTTATGTGGGGAGATGGTTTTGTGTCCCAGCTCTGTGGAGGGCAGTATTTTGCTGTGGAAGGATAGAAGGACAGGCAGGACACAAGCTCAGAAAGTTTCAGAGAGCTTCTCTGTGAAGCTGAGACAATCATTTGAGGGATGATCTCTGCTGAGTATCAGATGAAAGTGACCCTTTTTGTGATACTTTACAGCACAGGGGATGGGTGTTGAAACTGCCTTGTCCCATTAGGCCAGTCAGCAACCTCTTGCTTGTATGAATTATGAGCAACCTTTATGTTCATAGCCACTAGATTAAATGTAGTGAGCAAAGCAGACACGAGCTGAACACCCACGGGGACTTATTGAGTCTAATTTTGTTCCATTAAAATTATCACCACTATCATTACTATTATTATGATTATTTTGCGCTGCTCTACCCTCATGTCAAAAAGCTTTAAAACAAGATAAACAGGAAATTTGAAAAACACTTTAAAATTAGCATGCAGTTATTAGAAAAGTCTGTAAAAACTTATGGCCCTGTTAATGCAATGTTGTGTGAAAAAAAATCTCTCAAGAGCGTTTTTCTTGCTTGAAATCACGATGAGCGCACAGGAGGTTCAAAGTGATGAAGGTGTGGAGAATGAAACAAAACAACATGAGGCCACCACACTAAGAAAGGAAGAGCCAAAGATTTTTCCGTGCTAAATCCATCTGGCTCATACATCTATTTTGCTGCATACCAGGATGACCTGGGGCTAGTTTGTTGTTATAACTATTGCTTAAGCATCTATACAAATATTATTAAGTCTATTTAAAAAAAAAAAAATCTTTTCCCTGGGAGTTTGGGCCTAGAGACTGTGCAAACGAGGGCATCGAGAATATTAACTCCTGAATTCTAGTCCTACCACTGCTGCTGATTTGCTTGCTGATTTACAGATGATAGTATTATCATCCTTAGGAATTATAACCTTAGTTCAACAAAACTAGTAACCGTGTCCCTATTACTCCTTTATTTCATGCAATATGAGGGTAGCATGAACTACAATCATAGGCCAACAGGCTTGCTGTGATTTTTCTTTTTACTGTGCAGTCTTCCAAATAGTTAAAAATCAAAGGCCACAGGGAAAATCAGAGGAAAATAACATATTCACCCTTATATTTAAGTGTAAATTGCAACAGGTATAGCTTTCCAAAGGCCTTTTGATTCCAACACAACTTCATGGTTTCAGGGGCTTATAAATCACATTGGCATTTAGACCTTAAAATGTTTCATGAAAATGAAAAGACATCCTGGAGAGTTTGCTAGGCAGTTTTGACTTCAGAAACAAAACTGTATGACAGAATCTTGCAGCCCAACCAACATTGTTTCTAGCAACCTCAGCCTGAGCTATGAATGAGATATGAAAACATGCTGGTGATCCCTTGAGCCAAGAGTTAAGAAGTCTGCATCTGTACCAGTGAAAATATAATGTATAAGCAACCAGATTTTAAAACAGAAAAAAATTAGCCTTTTATTAGTAGTGTGTTTATGTAAGATAGTCATTTGTTACTTTGACCTTTGGATTGTCAAGGAATTGCTAAAGTCTGGTTCTTCCTACGTCTCCAGAAAAGTGTTGAATACAAGTTCCATACTCATATGAACTATTCTTCAAACTCAAATACTTTCAAATGAGTTTCATGTACACCTGTACAAATGCATGTATTCTTTAGCTCTTTCCTCAGAATTTGGGATCTGGGTCCAAAATAATTGATTTTAGTTAAGAATCATTTAATTGAAAATCATTTTCTTTGATGAATTGCATTTTACCTCTAGTGAGCTTTCAACAAAAGCTTGTACACACACACACAAATCCCCAAATCTCTGAATAAACTCAGAACCCTTTGTATACAGTGTTACTTGGAAGAGCTGTAGGGCTGCATAATTACCCCAACTCCTGCATCAGGCAGGGAAAGGATCTGGGTCAAAATAATTGATTTTAGTTAAGAATCATAATTGAAAATCATTTTCTTTTTTATATTGCATTTTTTACCTCTTGTGCTCTCTCAACAAAAGCTTGTACACACACACAAATCCCCAAATCTCTGAATAAACTCAGAACCCTTTGTATACAGTGTTACTTGGAAGAGCTGTAGGGCTGCATAATTACCCCAACTCCTGCATCAGGCAGGGAAAGTTAGTGACATGTTGAGTGAAACGCTACACTGTGTTAATAACGGTTTTGAAAGAAATCAGAAAAGTTAATCATGTGTGGACACAGGGTTAAGAAGCAATGTAACAGACTATTAAGTTTAATATAGATATGTGATATAAGCATATGCAGACAGCCATTAGCATAAATTCATGTTACAGAAGAGCAGCACAGCATCCCGTGCGATGGATTTATAGCATACGTGGCGTGCAGGACGGGCATCAGAACGAGGGAGAAATGGGTCAACAAATTCATAGACAGGTCTTGAGTCAGATTGGCAGAACCAGGGCAAATGCAACCAGTCTGCTTTTGAATGGTGATGTTGTCTGAGCGACTAGCTATCATATATAACAGTCAAATTGCTTGGCTGCTGTTTTCTATGGGCTTGAGCATGAAGACGTCAAAGTCTGGAGTGCACATGGGGTCCTTCACTTTGCATTCTTACTATGTGATGAGGACAGCTCTTGCAGATCAATTTCTGCTCCCTGTTTCTGTAGTGGAGACGCTGCCAAATTCTGCAAAAGCACAAGTCTCGTACTGCATTTTGGAGCTTGTTTATTTTTGTCTCATTTACCTGATTTCAGGAAACCTCATTCATATTGTATTAATTCTGCTTAGTTACTAACCAGATTGAGCAAAGAATTTGTAATAAGTTCAGCAAATTTACCTCCTTTTTTCTCTGTGCAGTGTCAAAATTATTCGTTATGCGAATTCTCACGTGAATTATGTGAACTCCCCCAGTTTGCTAGCTGCCTGCCTTGCTATTTGACATCATCTGAATATATGTGGTTAAAACTGGCTTTTGCTAACTATTCTTACTTGTAAAACTTGATTGCAAACAGATTCCCGGAAGCCAACTAAAACGATGTTCAAAATCATATGCAGTTAGAGTATTTGAAATGAATCATGGCATATGTTGAGAGAAGCCAAGATGGAGCTCGTACCGTTTGTTTAGAACAAATGGAATTTTTACCCTCCATGTCTAGTGGTTAGTGCAATGTAGAGTAATTGGTAAGGGGCTGCAACTGGACTTTTGACAACATTTATAGCGTGTATAAATTGTCCTGAACCACTTGTCCTTCATAATCCCAGAAAGTGCCTTTACACTCAAGATGCTTCCTGCGTTCTGTGTTCTTCCTAGCAATAAAAGCCCACAACAAAATAGTAGTAGGTCTGATTCAATTTAATAGCGGTCTCCCCGCAATACCTACAACTGTTTAATGTTATGAATCCTTAGAGCTATGCTACTTTTTCATCAACAAAAGAAAGGGTTGCAACCTTCCCAGCATACAAGGTTTTTATTGTATTTTGCCTTTGGGAATTTCCAGCCAAGCCTAATCTCTGTCTTAATTGTTTGTGAGGGAGAAAGTCTCCCATCAGCTCAAAGGGTCATTGATATTCAGGTGAGAGCCAAACTGTTGTCCAAAATTTGATGATTGCTCTGCCTTTGCAGGGCTGTTTGGCATCTTACGGCTCAAGGGTGAAATTGGCTGTAAGGGTGATGATCACTCTGTTTGAGCCCAAGTGTTACTCAGTGTATTTGCCCAGTTCCCCATTTTCCCAGATTTTAGGAGGTTATCTGGACCCTATCCTGGAACAATTTGTAGCTTGCTAGTGCTTATTTCAACAAGTTACCTTGATTAAGATAATTTTCATCCCTTTTATAATCTGCAATGCCAAGACTGGATTCCCCAAAATTATTGGTGGCGCGTGTGATCCTGCCTTATCAGGACTTCTAATAGAGACATATTTTAAAAGCAGTACAAAAGAGGAGTAAATATAGTGCTGAAATATGAGCATCAGTGTTTTGGCTGGAAGAAAGTGTCTTTTTTGCACAGATGCAATATTGTCACTATTTTGTGATATATGGCATTTACTGCATAAATGGAGGGGGTTATTGATCCTAATGAACTCTTTGGTTATGCATCACTTTTGCCTTCTGAATGCTGATTTTAACACTGCAAATGAAAGGAAAGGAATGTAGAAAAGCCATCTGACTGAAAGGGCACCAATTGCTGGATAATTCAAGTAGATTTCTGCTGGTTGTGCTGTGGTGCTAAAAAGCACAGTTTGGAACCAGATGCCTTTAGGCATAAAAAATCAGCGGCCAGGAGGACTTTTGAAATTGCTGCTGAGCTGCTGAAAATATATAATATGCTGAAGATGATTAGAACAAATGACTTAACTGTGAAGTCAACCTGCCAACTATCTTCTGGGCTAGGCTAACATAAAGCAGAGGAAGGTTTATCCTCCTTACTTTTTGGGATGGGAATGGAGAGAAAAATGGACAGAAAAAGGAGGTAGAGGAAAAAGAAGGAAAGAAAGGCAGCTATTCCCAGCTATTTGTGTCAGGTATCTTCAAAATACAAGAAAACAAAGGGAATAATCCAGAGAAAATACAACCTCTACACAAGAAACAACTGTGTACATATACAGATTGATTTATACGGTACAGATACTCTATAAGCACTTTGCTGTTGAAGTTTTGCTAAGATGATATTAGGATGTCTCTGCACTTTCTTGCTACCACCTCATTATCCTGCAGTAAACATCTCTGCTTCTAATACAGCAATCTTTTTAACAATACCTGTAAGAAAAGACCACAGATGATAGAACAGGATTTCCAACAAAACAGAGCCTGAATACAGAGCGAGAGCACCAGTATTGCACTATACTGCATTTCCAGTGGTGGAGGGGCTGAGCTAAATGCTCTATATTCCTAGTATGTCTCCTTCCTCCCCACCTTAAATAAAGCCCTCCCATCATACTTATTATCATTCCAATTCATCAAAGCTTTTTTTTTTCTTTTTAAATAAAGAAAAAGAAGGTTTTTCAGCAGTGGCGGAAATTATTCTAACATTACATTTCAATAAAATGTCCCCTCCTCCGGTCCTCTGTGTATAAGCAATCAAGGGGTTAAGTTTAGATCACTAACGTATGTTCCATGACCCCAGAATGCTTCATCAAATGTACTCATTACCAACTGAGCAAGTGAATGAGTAGTGGTGAGCCGTGGTTTAAGCGCTGATGGGATTGTGTGTGAGCCCCAACGTGGCTGAGGTATTTAAATTTTGATTTTTGTAATGGGCTTTGACATGTTTCATTTCCTCCGAGGGAGCACTCAAGACCTCTGAAAGTAAATGTTGCTAAAAAGTCATCAAGGCAGAATATTAAAATGCCATCAAATGAAAATTTCACTAATGCAATCCGGCTAGGCCTTCAGGTACCCGAGCGAAAAGGGGAGTGTCAAAGGTCCCGCTTCTTTTAGTGAAACATTATTTGTTCCTCTTCACTGACTGTTTCTCCAAAATAAATTATTTAAAGTCTTATTTCTTTTTTCTCCTGGGCCCTTTAGAGTTCAACTGTGCTGAGAGGAGAAGCAGGGAGAGGGACCAGGAGAAGGAGGTGTCATATTTAGAAATTTAGTAAATCACTGTGCATGCACTGAGCACCTGGGAAGATTGGTTTCCACTTGCTGGATTTCTGTAGCCTTGATATGGGAATGGGGTGGACAGGGCCAGGACTCCAGTATAGGGCTTCAAGCAAGCATAGGTTCAGAGAACCCCCCATTTCCCTCTGGCTTAAGTGAGGACTTTGGTTTAGGAGATATTAAACACATTCCTTGGAAAATGGGAGCATTCAGTGGCCTCGGAGCTCACTCAGCACCTTGCAGCATTCCCATTCTTCCTTGGAGACAAGAGGGCTGTTGTAAATTTTTCGGACCCGCTGCCCCTTGAAATGGTGAAGCAAGAAGCATTCAGAGAAGAGTAATGAGGTGGTAAGAAAGCAATGTAGTGGTGGGAGTAGGGATCTTGCTTTTCAATGGAAGGCAGAGAAAAGGCAAAAGGACATTGTGTTCAGGATAAAAGAACTGGAGACTCTGGTTTCACTTCCACTCATTTTACGCCTGTGTAAATCTGTGACTTTCTTGCTGTTCCTCCCGGCTTACAACACTGGCAGGACGAAACTTAAGCCCCTTGTTCCCAGCAATCTGGAGGCAAATCAGAAAAATAACAACTGCTTTATTAAGAAGCTTAATTTGTCTCAGCTTCGTTGAAACTTTACAAGGAGGATGAAGCAGAGGCATTCCTTCATTCCCGCCCGATTGGCTTTGCAAGAGTATTCGCACAGTGAACCCAACCAATGGAACAGGAAAGAAGAGCACGGTACCATCAGGCCAAACGCTGGTGGCCTGAGCACAGGCAGAAGGTCTGCTGTGGTCCAGCTTCATCCAGCTGATTCACACATCTCTGCCTGATACATCTAGCACCAGGTAAAGAGCAAGCAACAACTGCTGGGGAAGAAGCAACCATTAAAAGATGGTTGAAAAATACGGATTTCCAAATGATTCATAACTACACTTTGCAGCCCCTCTAGTGACACACTTGCCTCGAGTGAAGGGAGTGTTTTTGCCCCTCTCAGGCATTTGCGTCTCATGCTCAACTTGATGCAAATACTCGATGCAAATTCTGTGCAATGTATTTAATAAAATCAAGTGAAGAGATATGCTGGAATAATCTCCCCAGTAGCTCTCCCAGTCCCGGAAAAAAAAAAAAATCCTCCTTGCACACCCACAAAGTAAGCAATCTAATTTCAAAACCCATTCTACCAGTTCCTGACATTGTGCTGTCTGATTTCACATTAGCACAACGGATGGAAATGGCATTTAAGCTAATTATCTACAGGAGACTGAGCAAGGGGTTTAGGTGAGCTCCAAAAATTAAATAAGAAAAAAAAAAGTGTAAAATCCTTTCAACAAAAATCAAGATGATTTAGGTAACAAATAGTATGTATATTTTCTGGAAAATCCTCAAAAATGGGGCCCACCTAGCTATCCAAGGAAGAGGACAGGGCTCCTTGTCACCAGGATAGCATTGGAGTTTACAAAGCATACGCAAATGCTGCTCACTTTTGGGGCGAATTTTGCAAACACCTGATTTGTGAGCCATCTGCCAAAGTTGCAGCTCAGATGCATTTCATCTCAATTGGGATTAGGGTGAGTGATCCAAAAATGTGCGTCTCAACGGAAACGTTGCGGGTCACGTCCCACGACATTGCTTACCTTGTCCGCTCCGGTATTCAGCATGCAAATGGGATGCAGCACGAAGCGATAGCAGCAAGATGCAATAGGGAGGAAAAAGAGAGGACGATGTGTCAGGGAAGGAGAGAAAAATGCAGCAGGCTGCGGAGGGGCTGGAATGAGAGACTGGGGCAAAGAGAAGGGTCCAGGACTGCATGTCAGAGACACATGTGACATGTTGGAAGAGGGTGACATGAAGAAGAGATAGAGGGATAGAAACGACAATATCACAACCTTGGATGTAGGGGATAGAAACTAAATGGGAGTATTTCTGAGTACTCTCAAGAGATCTGGAACAGACCTCAGACTAGGAGGAAATAGTTATATGCAAGTAACAATACTTGGTTTTCTGTTTGCAAGAGGTCTTGTTTACTTGTTTGTTAACAGAGGGTTTAAATTAATCTTGAAAATGAGAATTGTAAAAAAAAGTATATGAAAAGTCCCCTTAGTGTTCCCATGGTTCCTCAGAAACCAATCAATATTTTCTTTCAGCTCACTTTTAGTTTCAATGTATTTTGACATTTAAATTAAGCTCGCAAGATCTAGCAGATAAAAACAAAGACTTTAGGAATAACAGAAACTACTGAAAAGACAAAACTCAATTTCTTCACGCTTAGCAGTTGTTTTCACCAATAGTTACAGCTAGACAAATATTTTGGTTGTAAATGCTTCTTTCAAAATGCCATTTTGAGTTAACGGATAAGAAAAGAAAAAACAAAACTGACCAAATTGTTTCTTTTGAAAAATTCTAAAAAGAATCCAAATGTTGCCTTGATTTTATTTTTCAACTCAAAATGTTCTGTTCTCAGTACATTATAAGATGATTAAAGTTAAGAGTTCTCAAGAATAAAATATTTTAATATGGATTTCTTTTTCCTCCAGTTCACTGCAGCATTCAGAGCATTAACAAAGGCTCCTTTTTCAGCTGGATTCTAAACAGTCTATTTTTAAAAAAATCACAAACAAGCTGAAAAATCAATTATTCACACAACTCTAGTATTGACCTTCTCTATAAATTGCTCAACAATCACAAATACATATATAAGACGCAATGAAACCAAAGGAAATTGTGAATATGAAACTGGCTGTGACCAGGCTGTTTAGCAAATCTTACAAGGAAACATATTCTCAAAAAATTATATCACATAACATGCAGATACTAACAAAAGAAACTACATTTTCATAGCCTTTGGTGATTGCTTTTATTTTTCTTTTCCTTGGAACTTCTGAAGTTTTCTGAAGAATAGGAACCCCCAAATTCCCTTCTACTTCACAGATACTACTTCTTCATGGTTTATATTTTGAGACTACAATGAGGGACTGAGATCCTGTTTCCTACTGATTCTTGCTGTGATTTTAATGTGCCCAGAGGACACAGGGAGTCATCTAGAACCACTCTAGGTCACTGGAAGTGTAGAATTGTGCTATAGGAAGCCTGCAGGTCAATTTGCATTCAGTAGGATGATGACAGAAAAACAACAAGAGGTCCTCAAACTCTATCCACTTGGACTGTCCAACTGTCTACATACTTTAAATTCCAAGTATACTTTGAAAAACTTTGAAACAGTTGGAAGACATTTGAGTTTTTAGAAAATCTGTTTCAAAACCAATCAGGCTTTCTTGTTTTTCCTTTCTGAGTTTGTTGTTCTGCAGCAAATGGTATGGAAAAGAAGCAAAGCCTCCAGAGACACCATTTTGGGAGAGACTTTAAGTTGTCAGGGGGAGCATTTGACAAACTTCTCCTATCGCACAAATCCGTTGGCCCAGTTTTATCTAACTTGGCATGACGAAGATGCAACGTTTGCAGAATGTACTGTGTTTACTTTAGTTTCTCTTCCAAAAACTCAATCAATACTGCAGTCTCACCGTCTCCTTTTATAATTGGCAATTATAGGCTGACTGACTTGACACCCAAATGTCTTCATGTGTGTTATTCTCTTCTTTACTATTTCCTGCATAGACAGCTTTAAGTGGGCAGTTGTGTATCTAACTGCATCTAGAGAATGGAGCCATAAGCCGGGGATTTGCCTTTGACTCCCTACCTAGATTTTGCTTCTCTTTGACCTATTTGAATCTAACTGAAAAATTGCTCTCAGATGAAATAAAATTAGTGCAAAAAAAACTACCTTAACAACAACAACAACACAGAAGAAGGGCTAAAAAGGCCTTCACCTTTTCATTTGGAGTTTTTGACAGACAGCCTGGGAGAAGAAAACCTGTTTTTTGTCTGTCTGGATCTCTGTATTTCAGTCTAGACTTAGTGCATCTACTCAGTTTGGGATGCTACCACTGAATGACAGTTCCTGTAAGACCCTCATGAAAAGCCATGATGATTGCCTTACAAAAACATTCTTTAGTGTTTTCTCTGCCTAGTCTGCCTCCTCCACTCAATATCTGAGATCTGCTTAGGCGAGTTCTGGAAAGAACATTAACTGGGAAGTGCTAACAATGCACTTTAATTTTCTTCTGGACTGACTTGCTGCTAATACACTCCCCGTCTGTTTCTGAGAAAACTGTTTTCTGATAAATATTATTTAAGAGGTTAGTGCCCTATTCAGGAGAAAGATGGAGACAACTAATTCTGGCTAATAATGGGAAAAGTACTCAATGAAATATTTGTACAAATGAAATTTTACGGTGAACTCAAGTTTCTCTAGGCAAAAAGTTTCCCTGCCTTCATCCCCCAGAAGCAGTCTGCTCTCAAAAGCAAAACAGGACTGCAGTTGTTGTAAACCCTAGGATTTAGTAAAAGAGAAATCCCATTTAAACACATATCTATGACTGCATGGACCTAGACTTTCCAGAAGTTCCTTAGTATATATAATCTTTCAAGGAATAAACAATATATAAAAGTTTTGGGCTCTAGCAAAAGAAGAATAAAACCCATAGTTAAATGTACAGCAGCAGTGAAAAATAAATGAAAAAAAGGAGGAAAAGAACATGAAAGAATTGGAACCAATGTCCTAAATGGCACTACACTATACAAATAAGCTGTCTATAGTGACGTCTGCAAAAATTACAAAATAGAAACAGAAGTTCATAGAAATGTCACAAAAATAAAAAAGGTCCAGGAAATACTTTCTGAAGATGAGGAACTAAGACCATGTGGAATCTTCAGTATTAGGAGAAGCTGAGTTAAAAAGAAGATGAGTGAGAGAGGTTTACGAAGTAATGAACAGCGAGAGCAGCTAAGTTAAGGACTGAATTTATCACTTTTCCTATAACACGAGAAAAATGAAGTGCATTTAAAATTGAACAAGTAAACAGATTTTTTTGTTTGCTTTCTTTTTCTTCCTGTTTTTGGTTTGTTTGCTTGTTTTTGACCCAGTGACTTATTAACCTGTGAGATTGCACAGGTTGCAAGGTCTCTTCAGAGTCATGAGCTTAGCAAGATTAGAAAAGCCATCCAACATTTATTTTGATAATGACAAAAATGACTGTTCAGTTTGACCATCTCTAACACACTTCTTCTCAAGCAGAACTATAAACCCTCAGGCTTCCTGGCAGAAGTCTAAACTCTAATTATTTAGGGTCAGGAAGAAACTTCTTCTCTTGGCAGGTCATCCCAGAGTTGCCCACTAGAGGGTCTCAAGGGTGTTCCTTGAAGGCATCTGGTCTTGGCCATCATTAGTAGCAAAGGGAGGCCTCATCCAGGATAATAATTCATTTTCCCCTATGTACTGATATATTCCCGCATGCAAACCCTTTGCAAATATCCACGTTTTGCAGCACGCTCTTTAGCAGAAAGCTTTCCTGCAACAAAAAGGGGAGTTTGCTTGTCCCCTGGTCTTTACTTCCCCAGTGCATCGGGCTCCCATCAGAACAAAGAGTTGGGGGGAGCATGAGGGCTGCATGCACCACAAGTAACCATCCTGCAGCCCTTTGCTGGGATTTTAATGGTATATGTGCGGAAAAGTAATAAACGGGACATAGCCCATTAGGCAAGAACAAATTTTCTTCCCATAATTTTATCTTTGTTTAATTGAATATTTAATTGGTATAAATATGAAACTTAATTTTTTTATGTGCTCAGTACATTTAGCAAGAAGTGTTGATCCTGGTCTGCATCTTTAGAGGCATTTATGCAGACACGGACAGCAGCCATGCCCTTCTTGTCCCCTTCTGTGTGCTAATAGAAGTGAGCGGGTCATTTGGCATTAGCAAAGGAGTAACTTAGCATTTGCACTGAGCTGAATCTTGCCAGACTGTGTGCATATTGGAGCCAGTAGACAGCGGCTCCTTTCACGTTGATGAATGGCTTTTTTCAAGCGTTCTGCTCCCTAGTTATGAGAAGGGTGACCCGGTCAGGAGACGACTTTATGAAGCTATAAAAAATGTATGTCACTTCGGACTCTCTAATGTCACGGAAAAAAAAAAGGGGGAGAGAGAGAGAGAGAGAGAGAGAGAGAGAGAGAGAGAAAGGAGAGAGAGAGAGGAAGAGAGAGACAGAAAAAAAAAGTGCACAAAAAATAGCAGGGTAATAAGCCTGTTTTCAATGCTTTAAATAGCTTTCTGTCTACAGATCCTGTGTATTCCTGTGAGCTGGGGATGCTGCTTGCTTCAACAAAGCAACTAGGGTTTTGTGTGTGTTTAAAAAGGTTGATTCTCTTTGCCTTCCTATCACAGCAAATGCTTATCATGATGACAACAAGGCGTAGGGAAGGCAGGTCGGGTAGCTGTTACGTCGGCTGCTGCGAAAAAAGCTATAATGCACTTGAAAAAAAATATGTAATCTACTCAAGGTGGCTCTGACTTTTAAGTATGCAGAACAGCTCAAGAGAAAGGCGCCATAAAAGCAAAGTAGTTTTGAAAGGGGCCTTTCATCTAATATTTTATAAAGTATTTTCTCTATGTCACAGAGAATAAAAAGTAAAGGGTTGCCAGGTATGTTTGCCCCCATGCCTTTGGTTTAATACTCTGGAGTTTAAAGATACTGTCATGTAGATTTTAACAAAGACAGCCCTCAGTAGATCCATAATTTAGCATTCATTGAATTTTCCTATTTCTTTTTAGGCTTTGATATGCATATTTCATTGCATTAGATGCTTCCCTGCCCCCCTCCACCCACCTCCCAGAGATGTAGCACATTTTATAACTGATGTTAAAATGTTAATTTGCACAAGGTAAGTGGCCCGGAGGATTGAGGGCAGAGGCCTTTTCTTTATTAGGATTTCAATTAGTCACGGGCCAAGTTGGGAACGCCCAAGTTCTGGATTTGTAAGCCGCCCTTGCCAAAGCTGAGAAGCAAAAAGCTCCTGAACTCCTAGACCCAACCACTGCTTTGATTTCCTGTTTTCCTGGTGGGATTTCCAGTTCTCACCCCACCCGGCAATGGAACAACTTGCATCACCGTAGAAAGGAGACTAGCTGTGATTCGAGTGCCAGGCTCAGATAAATCATGGCCACTTCTTTATAGAAACTTGGAAACCTCTGTGGTTTTTTGACAGGCGAAAATTGGGCTGTGAGGAACACAAATCAGCAGGATGCAATAACGGCAACATGCAAGCCAGTGCAAAATGGGTGGAGGTGACACAGATATGTAACCCGCACCTCTCTGGTATTCTGTGGGGGTGCAAAATGGATGTAGCTTTAATTCATTTAGACATCTCTGGGGACTGAATTGAGTCCTAATGAAAGTTCCTATTGAAGTTAATGGACCTGATTCTCTTCTCATTGCAGGGAGTAATTCTAATTAAGTCGATAGAGTTACACTAGCATAAAAGTGGTCTATGTGAGAGGACTAGTAGGTCTTGTGAGAGTTGAGCCTCCTAATGACAGGCCTAAAATTGAACCCTGCAAATTCCAATCACTCTCAGACTGAAATAAATTCAGTGTAATTGCATCTAGTCACATCCAGCAGGCAGTGGCCTAAATTCTGCAGGATTTTTCCTTGGACATATCTGCAATTCCACCATTTTCCTCATGGAAGTGAGATCCAATATTTGCCTTTGGAGTAAGAACAAAAGGAAATGCAAGTCTGGGAAAGGGGATCTGTTAAATGTAATTATTGCTTATTATTGTTTTTATTGCTTGTGCTTTATGTCAGACCTCACTTCAAGGATACGATCAAGAATTTGATCCAGTGTATTTTGAAGCCAATAGAAAAGTTCTTGATTCTGTCTTTCTGTTTGACAGACGTCAAATAGTCAAGCAAATGGAAATTGAAAGGAAGACATGGTCACTCCTTCCGAAAGCTTTCTAGCTGTAGAAATGCATTAAAAGGTACGGGGCAGAGAGGCAGATGACCTTCACATCCCTAAGACCACTCCAAAGCCTTCAACGGTACTAGCTGTCACTGCCAGAGCTTCCTGCATTACGCCCAGAGGCATTGCCTAAACACAGTGGGAAAGGAAAACCAAGAACCACCACTCCTCAAACCACTTCTGATTGAGCCCAAGAGCAGATGAACCATACCCACCTGTGCATAAGGTGGAGGTGGCCACTGCAGTGAATCCCAAAAGAGCTATTTAAAGCTACTTTTTCTTTTTCTCCCATACTTCTGTCCTCTGAAAGTGTTTAAGCTTGGTAATGCATGAAATATATATTTCTGAAAGAAAAAAAATCTCTCCATTTAAGAATTTATTAACAATTTACATAATTGCTTAAGTAATCTGCATAATTGACAGAAAGTTTAATTTGACCCTAGTTCAAATGCAACACTTATGGTTTTAAATTGAAATGGGTATAATTCATTTATGAGAGTAATTAAGCCATAGTGTCTAACAAATACAATGTATGCTGCCTGAGGCCTTCAAGGCCAGAACATGCTATTAGGATGTTTTATTTAAATATGTCAAATCTGTTCATCTCCAAAGCTGCCTGTGTTAAAATATATCAAATGTCTGTCTTGACCTTTAAGGTGCCCTGCTGAAAACAGGGCGTTAAAAAAATCATAAAAAAAAAAAAAATCACAGGCATGCCTAAGACAAAGCTGGAGTGGTGGACAGGAGAGTTTGGAAGGAGTGTTCTGAACAAGATTATCATATCTTTTAGCAGCTATGTAGATTTAAGGAACTGGTTTTTCCTTCAGTAAGAGAAATCCACTGCCATGTGCAATACCAGCATAAAGCTATTTGCAACCACATGAGCCATTCAAGTACAGCTTAAGTGGTTAAGTTTTGCTTAAGTCTCTGTTTTTGCTCTCTGAGAAGAAGCAGCCAAGCAATCCCTGCAAGTCCCTTGATTCCCTGGAGACCATTCTGGTTGTGTTAACATGAGTCAGGACAGAGAAGTCTACCCCAAAAAGACAGGGCTAGGCAGGGGCTTTTCCCCCAGATTACCCTTCTCTCTGTTGGCTACTTCCAGTTGCAGCTGTCCTTTAAGGATAGATTCAGAAAGCCTTACACAGCCTGGCTGGTAATATCCTTCAGTTTTATTCCTCTTGAAATTGGGGCTGCCTCTCAAAGTCCAAAACAGCGTTTGACAAAAAACATGAATCTGATTGTAAGGCTTGGTCATTCCTCGTATTTGGTTGGGTGCAAGTACATGGAGTCTAATCAGCTGTGATCATTTTGCCCTTAAGTTTGGGTAATAAAAGGTTAGCTAACATTGCTCCTGAAAAAGCAAGGCCTGAATCTGTGGATGTATAGTAAGTATTTTAAGGCCAGCTTCTTCTGTAAGTTAGAAGAATAAGACGTATCTTGATTAGGAAAAGTAGTAAAAGCTTGTTTAGCAGCTAAAAGAGGAGAAATTGTTTCTATGTCTTCAGATTGCTTTATTTTTGGCATGTTCAAAGATGAGACCAGCTTTTCGGGTCTGATATTTTTCAGGATTTAGGTCTGAGGCTGTGAACACATGCCTGATTTCATCTGGTTCTCTGGGCTGGACAGCTAGCTGATTCATCTGTTAAATACAGGTCCAGACTTGTTGGAACATAGCAAAACTTAATTTTCTCAGTAATTGAAAGTCGCATATTAGAAGGATGATCATTCTGTCTTGAATGAACCTCCAGTATCATCAGAACTTTGTGGTACCTGCTAGAGTGTCTGATCTTTCTTCTGCAGTCAAAAGAAAGGGAGTATGGATCAGGACCTTTTACTCTCAAGGAGTACATCCCTACTGTGTTTCAAGTCAGATCTGCTCACTTTTCTAATTAATACATTATGTTATATATATATATAAATATAGGAGAAACAGAGACAAGATGTAGGATGAATGTATGCCAAGTAGCTATCCCAGTTACCTGTTGTGTAGATTAAACCTGTCTGATATTAGGGAATTTATTAAATGGCTTCCATGAGCTACATGAAAGTGTAGAGGATAGCACTTTTTCCCACTCTTGTGATTATGTCACTAGTCTCATGATAGATGATGTTTTTATCTAAGGTTCCAGCTTCAGGGAATGAGGAGTATGAAGAAAAAAAAAAAACCCATCTTTCATTAAAAAAAGAGAGAGAAATAAGGAGGGCTGGTGATCAAATCACAACACCTTAACAAGTTACCATGAGTCATCTTAGCTCCAGTAACTGTCCCTGGGCATGCTTTTATCTGAAAGCAAATGCTGGCTTATATGATATAACTTAGGCTGCCATGAATGAGGACAAAATGAAGTGCATTACTTTGCATATGCCCCAGGCAGAAGAATGTACTTGCAGAAAATCACTGCAGTTCAGCTGACACGCAGTAACTTGCCGCAGTTCCCTGATAGTGAGGAGGAAGCAAACACTTCTAGCCTGTTTGCAGACATGAGGCATCAGTGGAAAACACAACCCAAATCAATCCTTAAAGAAAAAGTCCCATTAAAAGCAAACATAAGGTTATCGATCGATTGATTGATTTTTGAATTTAGATTAATCAGCAATCAGCTAATTATCCTCTTTCCCCACCCCTGAAATCAAGCTCATGATTTCAGAATATTTTTTTCCAGGAAATCAACAGTAAGACATGAAAGAAGAAAGGTTCAGTCACCTGATCAACAATGCTTTGTTCTAAAATGATGGAAGTTTTAAACGCCTTGTTGACAGAGATAAAGAAGTTCTTATGAGGACTTCAGAGAACAGATGTGAGCCCCAACTATTAGAGAAAAAATAGAAAAACTTCTTAAAATTTTGTTTCTTGAGTCACTGGATTCTCTTCAACTGCAGTTGTCTAATATAAATGGGTTAAAAATGTTAAAGCCAGGATCATGTAAGCAAGGGAGTACATTGCGGTTTTAAGAAAAGGTCACATTTAAATGTCAGAAAGGGGTCATGTTTCTGATATTATGTTCTTAATAAATGAGTGGGATTATTAAATCTTTCCGTTAAAAAGGAACTTCAGGCTTTTGCTAGCGTTCAGTTGTACCTGGGAGGACTCATTCCCTCCAGTGAATCAGTGTAGGGATTCCTCTGGATGTCATTTAGATGGAGATCCCTGGGAATGGGGAGGGGAGGGTAGTGGGGCGGGAGGGCGAGAATCCAGGGGGATTTCCTAGGCAATTCCCATTGAATCGTGTTGCAGCTTAGCAAGACTGCTTGGAAACTCCTCAAGAAAAACTGACCTCAGTGTAAAAACTGGGCCATTGTTCATCTCTTTCTGAACATCTTTGATTCCAGAACATCTGCGCAGAATCAAGCACCACCAGTGAATTACTGATCATCATTACTGATCTAATAATAATCTCATAAATAATACATCCCCTTCAGCTTCAGGCAGCCTTGTCAGCAGCATGAAGAACTACTAACCCTGAAGGCACTGATTTCTTCAGAAGGACCTCAGTTCAGCTTGTACCATCAGTTAAAGGTGCATGGGTTTCATAGCATTTAATTGCCTGATTTGCTGTTTCCAGTTAGACGTCTAGATAGCACTTAGACACATAGCTAACATGGAATATTTTTACCTGTATAGCAATTATTCCTATAATAAAATAATTATCTATAAATTCTATTTTTAATATAGAGAATAACTAATATTTACTATCTTATATTAAGAAAAAGAGAGAGTCACTTTCTTGTTACTTGAAGGTTTAAAGAAATATTTATGTAAAAATCAGTCAATTCATTGATCATCATTCAGTCCATTTCTTTCTGAATTTTGCTTGCTAGATTCCACAGTCCAAATTTACCATTTTAGTCTATGTCGATACCCCAGGATAAGTAAATCCATATGTGGAATTATAGCCTATTATTATAGATTTTTAGCTCTCTACCTTGCCATTCTTACTCATGCTAATAATAGCTTTATCAGGGATAATATATAAGTTATCCAATATCATCTGAGTGGTTAAAGGGACATCAGTTGAATTAGAGCCAGTGTATGAAAAACTTTTTTCACATTTCCCTTTGCAGTGACATCTTTGGACAAGACTTTTATGTGACCATGGACTTGCTTTATAAACCCTGTCAGTTCAAACCTGATGGAGATTAGGTTCAGACACCAGTCCACAACAGTCTGTCATATTTCCAAAAATGCCTTTAATGTGTAAGTTACTCCTCTATTAAAACCTGAGTGAAAGGGTGGTTTCACTGTGGTTTCACCATAATTTTGGAAACATGGTGAAAGAAATTATCACTGAATATATCTCAAAAGCTAATTGCATCTAAAGTTCAAAAAGCAGATTCTTCTATCTCCCTTTCCATGGTTCACAGCTCCAGAAGAAATCCATCTGAAACCAGGAAGACTGACAAGGAGCAAATGTTGTACATCAAGAAAAGGAGAAGACAAACCGGAGGGAGAGGGACTGATAGCTCCTTCACAAAGCTAACAGGAAAAACTAGGGTGCCTGACTGAGGTGTAATTTCAGGAATAAAGCCCCCAAAGTCTAAAGTTTTTCCCCACTTACCTGTATTTTTTAATGCCACACTCTCATCATACATTGTATTCTTTGCTCAGGCCATGGCACATTATCATGTGCACCCATAAGTAGTTGTAAGGGCAGCTGACATCATTTAGGTATCAAAACACCTGATAGGGCATTTAGATGTGCCAGTGACCTTAAATACACCCATGCAGAGCTGAGAGCATGGAAATAGAGAGAGGGCTTTAAAATCTGGCCTCTAGAAATTAAGTGCAGGTGATTCTGTATCATTTCATTTGAAGTGGTTCTAGCTGGGCTTGGAATTTGCATCCTTGAATCATTAGAATGGCCTGGAGTTTCTTAATTACCAAACAAATGGAGAGTAGCTGCTTGATTTTGACAGCTCCTTTGTGTATCATTCTTCACAGAACATGAATGATTAATGGAATTTTCCCAACACAGTCAAAGTTGTTTACTGATGGAATTAAAGCTGAAATTGGCAGTGCTCTTTAGGGAGGACTTTTTCTATAATGTCACCAGACCTGCCAAGCGCTCCTAAAAAATAGGGACAATTAGTGATGGGTCAGAAGGATTCTGGGTATTAAAAGGTTTGGTTCTTTCCAATGAAAGCAAAAAGGGGGGGAAAGCCAACAACAACAAAAAAGCTTCTCTTGGTCTTTTCCTTCATAGAGTAATATCCATGGATGCAATTCTTCACTTGAAATAAAAGGAAAAAAAAAATTCAGGGTCCAGAACACATCTGTTTAGGCTATGATATTTGTGACTAGATTGCTTTCCAGCCTTGCTTTTGTGCATACAAATTCCCAGAGGGTCAGGAAGTTAGTGCAGAGGGCAATCAGTACTGGAAGACAGAAGAGAAGATAATTAATACTAGGGCTAGGAGAAGGGGGAAGTTACAGTGGCTGCTAGGATGGCCCAGGGTATTATCTTCACTGGAAAGGTATCAGTGCTGGGGAAGCCAATGCACTTGTGGAAAAGATGGGGAAGAGGTTGGTTCTCATCACACACAATGCTAGCATGGAAGGAAGCTGATTTCAGTGGGCCGGGGAGACATACATGCTGACTTATGTGGAATTATTCTGAACATATATGTATTGTTTTTCCCATACTTTCATCATTTGCCTCCTTGTTCCTTTACATTGCTAGATTCCACAGGCAGAAAAATTTGTGGGAGTAATAACCTCCCATCAACAGTGGTTCATCTGGGACACACTTACAAAGTTCATAATAAAGGCAAGCCCTATGCAGCATGCTTGATGTTTAAAGTGTTTTATGAACAACTTCACACCAACCCCAGGAGATAGTTAGATAAGCATGTGATTTATTTTTATTCCCTTTTTCCAGGAGAAGAAAAAAATGGTGAAGTGACCTTCTAAAGGCCGCAAAGGGAGTTGAAACTGAGATGAGATCAAGGAGCTCCTGACTATCCTGCCTGTGGGGAAAGCACCAGATTGTTCTGCATCCCTCTTCTACAACTATTGCACTGACAAAGGCCTTTTGCCACACTCATGTGAACATGCATATAAGATGGATTTTATGGCTGTAGTAGTAGATTTTAGCTATCCCAACTGATAATTCCCTCATATGCTTCCCTCCCCCCTGCCTCTAAGAATCTTTCAAAAAACAAGTGAAAATTACCCATAAGCAAAGCTAAAAGGGACAGCACAAAACCAGTGAGGTCATATGCCTCCTAAGCTTGTATAGTTAGCAGCAAGTATATATAATACTGCCCTGCCCTTCCTCTTCTAATGAAAGTAGCTCTCCACCAGGTACATGATAGGCTGACAAAGGATATTAATCTTCCCTTTTAGCATGTGTTTTGGGGTTGGAAGGGATATCAGTTGCTTTGGTATGTTTTTAACATCATCGAAAGTGTAGCCAAGGGATATAATCATACCCTAGGGAGTGCAAAGGTACAATACATAGCTAAGTGCCTTTAATCCACAGCAGCATGATTATCTATTGATAACCACCTCCTCCCCTTCAGCTGTCCTACAGATCCTGCGTTTGGTTAATGAAAATAAATTCAGCGCACCACAGCATGGTAGAGGATGTCTATCGGGAAAGTCAGGGTGGGGGTAAGTTAATGTTGTGATTTGTTTTCTTTTGTTTTAATGTAAAACCCAACTGGTTTGGTGATCTTCAGATATGCACAACTCCTGGCGCCAAAGATTCACTTGCACAGACCAATTGTACAGAAGTGAAGGCTGGGATGGAGGAAATGGAAAAGGCTGGGGCCAAGAACTAGGAGCCAGTTCTTGCTGTGATGTACTCTTACTGCCTTTGTGATCCTGGACAAGTCTCTTCTTACATTATTTTTAACAGGTAAATTTGGATGCAATGAGAGATATTAATTAGAAAGCAAAAGTCCCTTTCACCTTCTGCTACTAAATTTGCATCCGAAGTTAGTTATCCGGAGTTAATCCTGAACTACGGTATCCTAAATCCAGACTTTCAGAACTGACAAAATCCTGCAGTTTCTGTTGACATCTTCTGTTTGGAAATACTGGTCATGATTTTCCCATGCCTTACTTTCATTTTCTGTGAAAGAGGAACAGCAATAGTATCTTAATTCTCCACCATCCTTCTAAAGTTACAAGAAGTTATGTATTTTGCACTTTTTACGAGAAATGGAAGGGCTTCCAGCAGCCCAAGCTGGTGTAAGCCAATCTTGGAAACACATCTTGCAAAATGCAGTGCTGACTTTCCATAAGCACAGATAATGTCACCATTGGTAGTAACTGATGTCTTTGAGTCTGATGGCACTTGCACTGGAGCTATTCAGAGGTATTTGTGCTGCACCATCATAAAGTGAAAAAGGAAAGTTCACATGTTAAGTCAAGATAGTACAGGTCCAAACTTTCTAAGGCACCATAGCGTCATTTGGTTGCTGACCTTCACTCACTGGGAATCAAATCCTAAGGAGAACAAATGATCTCCTCATGTCTGAAAAGTACCTGTGGAAAACAGAAACTCTTTAATAGCAGCAACAAAAAAGAAGCTTATTTGTTCATCCATCATATTTTCCAGGCAATTTTTCTCTCAAGAAACCTCCAAACAAATAGCCAGAAGTGAGTGGTAGGGAGAAGAAAGATATATGTGGGTTCTATCAGGCAAAGCACATCTTGGAACTACCTAGTCCTTATGCTCGAATGTTACATTCATGTTCCTTCCTGATGCTGGCGAGGGTGGGGTAGCAGTTTGGGAAGAAAAGGGCTTATCTGCAAAGGCACAGTCTCTTCTTGAAAGTAATAAATCATAAATAAATAAATAAGAGGAACAGTTCATCTAGTCGCTCCAAATGTCCTCAGAGTTCAAGCACTTCTATAATGTTCATTTGATCATGGAACTGGATGGCACTTACACTGTTTTAAACTTCCCAGAAGTAGATAACCATCTACTGTAATGAAAAAAAAAATATGTATATATCAATTGATTGCATTCCCAGGCAATATTTACCATGGACTGTACTTATTTTGGCTAAAGATGTACAAGGAAATAAATAAATAAATAAATAAGCCCCTAAGGGAATAAATGATTAGCAAGACGGTTTAAAAAGCAACCACAACATCCTGACATAATGGAGCCATGGCAAGAAATTCCAAATAATACAGTCTCTAGCAAAGGAAGGCCTGTCAGGTCAGTAACCCAGAACTGAGGTAATGGTTTCGTATAACAATAATGCTTGACTTGGTATTCATTTTCAACCCACAGTGGTAAAAGTAAAGTTCAGCGTAACAGCAGCTGTCAAATACCTTCGGCTAATCCCCCAGTAGCTGCTTTGGTACAATTTTGGTGATGTAATACATCATATCACCCGACCCCAACAAGGCCACCGCACTGTTAACACTGTGCCCTTGGGAGGCACATGAGTGGGTCTGAGCAGTTAGAAACTTCCCCTTAGGTACTTAGGAGAAAGACCTGCTAATGCTCCCGACTACGACTCTGCTGTACTTCGTGCCACAGTAGTGCTGAAATGTGTTTCTTTCCAAATCATTAAAGCCTGGCATTTCAGAGCTGGGCTCCAGGGAATACGTCCCTGGCTCACCGTGAGTTCCCTCCTATATTTCGAAACGTAGATGCTAAGCTTCAGTGCACCTTCCTGCTGGATTTTTAAACATCTTGGTGTTCTAGAGGCTTGAGAATAATATAAATATTGACTCTTTTTCTAAATGTGTGCTATTTAGGGTGTTTCTGCTGCTTGGGTTATGCCACATGCTGTGAGTAATAGGATGGAAAGAACCGGCTTAATAAAACCAGCATCCCAGGAAAACCCTGGCAAAAAATTCTCAGTGGGAAAGGACCGTTGTCTAGCGGTTGGAGCAGGCTGTTGAGGTGTGCTTCCTCACCAGCCCTGGTCTTCTGTTCCTCTTTGTGCTTACCTACTTAACTCACGTGGAAATATTTCCCCTGTGAAGCATAGCTAATTAGTGCCCAGTAAGCCTTGATGGGTTCAGGTGTCCATCTGCATGCAGACAGAGATGGCTTGGCTTGTAGTCCAAAACAACCAGCAGCCACAGGGCGGCATTAACCTGAGATGAAATAATTCGTAACATGAACAGAAGCTGTGTTGTCATCCTAGCTTTTATTTATTTATTTATTTACTATAAATTCTGCTCAACTCCACCTTTTCTTCCTTCAGCATCCATACCTGCAGAGGTTTTGTGCTAGTCCCTCTCTCTAAATAACTCCCCCTGAATCTTTTTGATGAGACCTTCAACATATCCTGAATTCAGGATGAGAAATGAGTGGAAAGGAGAGGTGAGAAATGTCCTCTCTCATCACACCACTGTCAGTGTCATGAGCCTGTGCCACCTTTCAGAGGGAATTTCAGATAAAGATGATGAATGTGGCCAACCATCTCTGCCTGTCTAGACAATCTGCATAGTTTTCCTTATCCAAACAATCAAGTCTGAGACATTTAAAGCAAAAGGGTTTGGGGTGAGTTTCTCGTCCCTTTCAATAGCTTTTCAAGTCTCACCTTAACCTCAGCCATTCTTCTCTTTGGATATTTCTTTGGATTTGAAACCTTAGTTAATGGAAAGATTAAGATTAGACTTGGCAGGGAGGATGCCCTGCATGGGCAAAGCACCAGAGTGTGAAGTGTTTCCTAACTGCATTTCAGAACAATTTATCTGGGAATCACTGGCAGACACTTTTTCAACCATGAGTAGGATTATTTTACACCACAGAACAACTAACATTCTTTCCATTTGGAGCTCTGTTTGCTGCTTAACTCCACATATTTTGTCATTTCTTTGATGTTCTTACACTAAAGGAATAATGATGATGATAATGATAATAATAACAACAACAACAAAAATAACAATAATAAAAAAAAATCTTTTTTTCCGTTAAGTTAGAGCATTGTTCCACTTCACTGGCTATAACAAACTCTACTCCTTTGAAAATAATGGAATTGCATTTTCAGCACAGTTCACTGGTCTGCCTCATTTTGGAAAATTCATCTCTCTCAATGTCTTGGTCATACTGAAGCCAAGCATCTGTTGATAAGCTGTGCAAACTCAGCATTGCAACCCAGGAGTCCCAAATCTCAACTGAAAAGGCCAAGGGCTCAAACCAGCAAAATGGGCATGAGGAACAGGAACAGGCCTGGCCTTTGTGGTCTGAGGTCCTGTGGAAGGAAGGTGACATGGCTAAAATCATGGAAATTACCTTTTTATGCTTTCCCTGTGTGCATACCCCTATACAACATGAGCCACAAGTATGCTTAACATTTAAATTATGTCTTACTCTGAGAAGTGATTATGAAATAGCAAGGGAGTCTGAGGTCTTCAAAGTAATTTTGCTAAATTCATCAGTGAAGCAGAAATTTCTTTGACTGTGAGTCACCTAAAGTTAAGGAATCTACCTATTAAAGGTGACCCTTTCCACCACAGCAGGTGCTGGTTGGTTGTAACTGAAAACCCGTGAGTCCATGCATCATAACTCCTCGTTGTGAAGTGATGAGTTCCCTAAGTGCCATTTTGGTGGGAAGGATGAGGTATGTTCCCTGCAAGATAACTTCAGGTAATCTTGGGCCAAGGACATGGCATGGAAAATGTTGCTGTTATCAAAGGCCTTACACAGTTTTATATAGTGCTGGTGGTCATTATCCACGTTTATCCCCATTTTAGATTTCTGGCAGCTCATGAGATCTCAGATCCGAGTTCATTTGTTGTTTGAATAAGCAGAATTGTCTCCAATATCAATTATAAAGAGATTCTTTCTCAGAAAAAAGGATTGGATGGGGCTGTGAGAAGTTAGTCAGGCCACCTCCCTATATCTGTGTTCTGGTATTTAAATCCACAAAGTCCACAAACTGCAGTAAATTCTGGTAACAATGCCATGTATCCTTGAAATAACCCATACCTGCACCTCAAAAAAAAAAAAAAAAAAAAAAAAAAAAACATACCAAAAATCGACTGTTAGACTCTACAGGTACAAGTTCTACTGCCTTTCCACACTTGCACAAGCAGCAGATGAATCTGAATGTATTTGAATGTTTAGCAGTGACGCAGCACTAACACAGATTCCCTAGGCACAGAGCACCGAGAAATTCCTCAGGCAGGCAGCTAGCTGAGGACTTTCCCTTGCCTTGTATTACACAATGTGCACACACTGGGAAAGAAGTCATATTTAGCATGCTACAATTTACCTGCATGATTAACCATTGACTGTGTTTTTGGATGTCTAATCACATTATATTGGGCTTATGTACAATTTTCTAAGTAGGCCGACTGATAGATTGATCAAGGGTAGATGGGATCTGACAGCAGAATATTACGGCAGAATTCTTTCAGTGATGGATGAGCCCACCTTGACACAAACTCCAAAGCTTCGCCTCTTAGTAATAAATCTCAGCGTGAAGTCATCTGTCTCTGACCTGAAGCTCAAAATCAACGACTGAGGATACTGAAGTTTCATCGTCTTTATGAACATTTAAGTTGGCTCAATGGCATAAATATACACCCCCCGCATTCAATCTCTTTAATAGTGGCAGGCCTTATAATGTTGTTTTTATTTATTTATTTTTTTTGTTTTCTAAAAGGTAGCAACTCATAACTGATTTTCTCACCAGCCAAGGAGATTGCTTCTAATAGATTGCATTCTGCATGATGCTTAATGAGCCATGATTGGGAAAGGAGATGGGAAATGGCACTTTGGATTGATTTAGCAAGGATTCAGTAGAGGCAATGCCACAACAACACAAATAGCAGTAGGCTTTCCTTGGTGTCATAGAATTATATAAGAGATTCCTCAGATAAAACCTTCAAAATGCCTTTCTGACTTAGGAGTTTAAAGGGCACTTTCAAAGGCTATTTAAAGGCAGACTGTGAAAAAATATGACTAGCTACCCAGAGGGTGTTTCAAAGCAACCATGAGTAACCTACACTAGGAGATGATGGCACAGACCTAAAAACAAACACACAAACAAATAAAAAACAAAGAATATACCCCTAACCCATTTGAAAAATCTCCAGCACATTTTGGAACTCTAAAAATTGGAGTATTCATTCCTGTGAATGTGAACTGTGGCATGCACAGAACATATGATGGTGTGATATTGCATTCATACTATCCAGACTTAATAAGCACAGGGCTTAATTCAAGACCAATGATGACTCTGTGGCCCTCTTTAAGCATCTAATTCTTACCAATTTCA
>NW_010587929.1:37049-49449 GCF_000705375.1 Tinamus guttatus
ATCTCAGCAGGAGGCCAGTGTTTTGTTATTTTTGAGGATCTCAGTGCAAGAGTCCTCGTATCATGTTTAAATGCACTCATAATGTAAAAAAATAAGATTGTGTAATAGCCCACTAAACTCCTTGTACTTGGTAGACATCCTGCATACCCACTGCAGCTCACCCAATTAATCGAGTAATGCTTTCAGATGACCTACTGTAGACATTTTCATCTGATGGAGCCAGGAAATAGGGTAGCTAATAGACCATTTTGGAGTATTGTAAGATCACAGCAATCCCATATTTAAGGAGGTTAATATAATACTAATTGGGGCCTGGGTGAAGAGTTCACAAGACAGATGAACCCACCTGAATTCTTAGCGCTTGAACAGCCTGAATCCGAACCCATATTCACTCCTGCTTTGAGTGGTTTTCCTTTTTAACTAAAAAAAGGAAAAGAAATATCAGAAGACTGCAATAATTGTCAGCTTTTCTGACTAGCATTCTTGACTGTATCTTGTGGGTTCAGAGCTGTGCTGGCTGATGACATAGCAATGTCATGGCCAGTGAGAAAAATCAACTTATGGGATGAAATTCACCTCCTGATTGACTCTGTTAGACCTAACTGCACTCTGAGATTTTATTCCTGCTAATATCAAAGTCTAGAAACTGACAAAGCTGTATTATTGTCAACCCCTGTAGTGAGGCCAGGAAAGTAGGAATAACAGTTAAGTTAGACCTGCGTGAATAATTCATAGGGAATAATTTATTTGATGAATTGACCTCTCTTTTTTCCCATCTCCCCCCTGTTTCTGGCCCTGTCCACAAGCAGCCTCTGATTTTCTCTCCTCCATTGTTACTCAAATTGAAAATATCTGCTGAATAATTTCTGAGGATAATTCTCATTCTGCAGATCTGTCTTGGAGCAATTCCCTGTGAATATCTGGTATGTGAAATTCTAGCACCAGCTAAACACAAAAATCTCATGGTGTTATTCACATTCTTTGCATAAAGGTGACATACCTTTAAAACAGGGTATTTTCCACTCTGATTGTTGGCAGTTATGAGTCCTTTAAGGCAGTGTTAAGCTTTGTGAGGATCTATTTGATTGCAGGTTCCCAAATCTAACCCATGTGAGAGAAATATCACTTACAAGCCGAAAAAAAATAATACTTCCTGTGGGGAATTTCCTTACAACTCTGAAGGTGCCTCGCAGTCCAATCAACTAGCTCACCAAGAGACCAAGAATGCCACCAGGGAAGGGGGACAAGTTCAGGTTTGAAGAGCACATTCTTAAGCACTTCCAATGTTAATGTCCAGGAGCTTGGGAGCCCCACAAGCAGGAGCCCTCCTGGTCATGCTCCAGCCTCCACGCACATGCAGCAGCAACCAGCATATGGAATTGAGTGCCAGACACCTCCAGGGTGAGGAAAGCAGCTGTGGACATTCTCCATAGCTCCCAGGAACTTCAACACCCTTGGAGTCAGCAGAAGCCTCCAGGGCTTGTGGAGCCCTCAGAGCTGAACCCAGCAAAGCTCTGGCAGCTATGAAGACGTATATCCCTTTCTTCACCCTGCAGGGGACATCATGTATAAGACTTTGCATCTTCAGTATTTTAAAAAAGCCTGCCCCAAGGGAATGCTGAAATCTTCTGGGTTATTTTACAACTCCCACTCTGGTTTCTGAACACTCTGGTGCTGAGCCACTTCCCTGCGCAGCGTAATCATCTGCTTGCTCCACTCATTATGTTCTGCA
Organism: Tinamus guttatus; assembly: GCF_000705375.1. Next base: position 38,782 of record NW_010587929.1, read on the forward strand.
CTCACGTCAGGCGACTAAGAGAAGGCACATCAGCTTTCAGAAGCAAGGGAAAATAAAGGAAGCAGGACAGAGTTAAAAGTTTCAGCCATAAAAGCTTTTGACACATCTTTCTGTCTTTTTCTGTCCATGCAATCAATCTTCTAAGTTTCCAGGAGTGCCTGAGATTTTTAAAAACAGCTGTAATCTGTGGTCATTGATGGTGGAGTAGATTGTTTGCCAAACTATTACCATAACTGTCAACCGAAATCAGAAAAATAATCTCATTGTGCTGGACAGATGCCTTTCCTGCATTATTGATATAGTCACTCCAGAGTAATAGAGAAATATAAAGCATTGTTCTATTTACAAAAGGAGATTGGCCAAGTCCTTGAGAGTGAGCAGGAGGGACAGGCACTTAAAGGAAGTGAGATATAGTCAACTCAGTAAAAGTTATGTGTCAGGGTCATGTGGCCTCCATAGTCAGCAGTAGAATCTCATAGTTTTCAATAGCTTTTCCTCTCCCCTTTCTCACTTTCAGATTTAGTTCCATAGCTTAATCTCTGACTAAATGAGCTTTCCAGGGCTTAAATGCAGCACTGTGGAATTTACCCAGCTTTTTCCCCTTCCCTCCTCCCCTCCGGCTGCCACCCTGACCGCCCCAGATACGTCTCTGGGACTGCTGCAATCCCCGAATAAGCAACACCACTGCTTGGTCCCCAGGCTGCTCTTTGTAGTGAGAATAAATCAGGTCAGATCTGCATTTTATAATACAACAGAAGCAAATTTGTTTGCTCACAGTCAAGACTCCTCGGAAAACACTTTGCAAAGTGATGTACTAAATACGAGCATTGAAGCAAACCCTTAGGCACAAGGAGCAAGAACCCTGAATTTAGTGATAGCATCTGCAAGCCTTTTGCTGATATGAATATATGTATATAGAGAGGCCCAGTTTTGCATGGGAATCTACTACAGTGGACCAATAATCCCAAATTTACAGTTACAAAATGCATAATAATAATACAATGCATAAATGAATAAATATCTATGTATTCAGAGGACTAGAGATGGGATGGGAGCTTGTATTTTCACTTGAACACTAACTAGAAGCCATGCATAGTGGAAGCCCTGTGATTAAACAGAAGGCAGGCTCTGGGACACATTTGATTACTTGTCTTTTATATGAAGGTTTTAGATTTTAAAATTGACTTAAATTTCACTGCAGGGGAATGTTTGTCTTCTCATCAGTATTCAGAGAATATAAAATTGGATTTTTTTTTTTGAGGAGAATTCATCTATAGAATTAGCTACCCATCTAATATGAAGAGAGAAATTAGGTTTTACAAAACTACAGCAGTTTTTGGCTTGTTGTTCAAAGGCAACTAGGATGCTAGATTCATTTTGGTAGTAACAAAAGTACGTTCCAGCAGCTTAATGTTTTGAAACAACACATGTTTTCTTTCTTTCTTTCTTGTGATAAAAACACGCAGATGCAATCTTTGTCTTAGTTAAAAAAAAAGATGGAAATAAAATTAGTTCATCAAATATAATGAGCATTATTGTCATACTGTAAAAATAATTTAAACAACAACAACAACAAAATTCCTTTTCCCCAAGTTTTACTCAAATGTCTATGAAAGAGCCATTCTGGTGAAGCAAATGCATCCTCTGGTCCAAAGTGTGAAATTCAGTGTAGCTTTCAAATGAGAACAAATTATTGTAAGGAAAAAGCCTGACTGCCGTCATGCAGGACAAACGGTCTGTGGTCAGGAAACAAATACATAAAATGTCCTTGACACTGCATTTGTCTTGATGTGCTCTTCTGCTTGGAAGTTGCTGTATTAGAGGCACCAAGATGTCCTGGCTCCACCAGCCCACGCTGTGGACTGGGTATTTCACTGTCCTTTGGCACTTACACCACCAACTTACACCTCTCTCTGGCACGTGTGAGTGCACACACATACACACAGGCAGATACTGAATCCAATGGGGTTTTTAATTGAAAAGCATAAATTTGGCCTGCTAAATCTATTAACGATTTGTTTTAATTAGGAACCCAGCTGCTTCCTGAGATTTCACAGTCTGGGTTTCAGAACTTTAGCCATACTGAAAATGAGTCTCCAGTGAGTTGCTTTGAGTCTTTCAGCTCAGCATTTTTACAGACTTGTTGGAAAGGAGATGTTTCTAAAACTTTCCACAGCGTGCCTCCTCTTTGCCCTTGGGTTATACAGATGTAGAGAACACAAAGGCAGCTCTCATCGTCAAGCGCATCCTAAATCCAGATGAAGTTTCCCTCTTCTTACAGAATACAGTCAAATCCATGACCCACCTCGATCAGCTTTCAGAGAGGCTTAGGTGGGACCAAATTAGGAATTATTCCTGCCACCCCAAACCATTCCTGCCCCAGTGCAGTGTAGATATTTAATCAGACTTCCTAGGAAGTAATGCTACTCTTTTTCGTTGAGTAATGGGGAGTTAAATTCAGAACTAAACTTGCCAGATTTAAGCACCCTCTTGAGAGTCTTAGAGAAGCCAGGCAATGAATTTATCCTTTTCTTACCACATTTGTTTAGTCAGATCACACATTAATGAATTTTAGGACACTCTGGCACTCACTCCTGCTAGGTTTGCATTGACGAGTTGCATTGACAGTACCAGCCAGAGTGGAAGTACTGGGTTCTGATGGATCCTTTTGTAAATACCTCAAATGCCTTGAGGTTAAATGTTATATGTACATGCCATTTCTGCCTCATTGTTTTTTTTCTCCTTTTTTTTTCTGCCTTACTTTCCTTCCTCTTTTCCTTCTGTCATATACTGTTATGTTTAGTAGTGCTTTTTTGTCGTCGTAGGCCCCTCTCAACCCAATGCCAGTTTCAAATGCTGGCAACCACACAAGAACCTCATGGGCCTCCAGGCCATTGAAAAGCTTTGGAAGGAGAAGAAGGAGCAAGAGGAAGGAAAGCAAAGTCAAGCGAGGTAGCAATGCATATCACCTCACATGCAGCTTGGAGGACAGAGAAGACCTGGTTTCACCCCTGCTCGTGGTTCCTGACAGAGTGATGCTGGCTCTGCTCCCATTTGGTTTCCCAGAATGATTTCTTAGCATCGCCCTCCAACTGGAGAGGAATTAGCTGTCTAGTGGCCTTTACTACTCAACCGAAAGTTCTCTTCAGCTTTGCTACTGCTACTCAAAAAAGCTTTTCAAATAGCTCAGCTCATGGCTATGTTAGTTTATTTTATCAGTCAAGCTTTGTTGCATTGGTAAGAGGCATAACAGCAAAACCTCAACATGTTCACTAACGAAAATAAGCAGAAAATGAATTCCTCAGAGTTGGTCAGAAAGTGGGAATTGCTTTCTGTGAAAAAAAAATAGTTGATAAGATATAAAAAACTAGATCTAAAATAGTTTCATATGTATCCTCAGTATTTCAAACAAAAAAAGAATGCCAGACTCCCCAAACAGTGCTAAGGTGTTCCCCAGAATAAGAAGTTCACGAAGATCAAAAGCTGGCCTACAGCCCTAGGCCTTTGCAGAATCCCCCTGACCAGGTACATGGGCAGATTTAAGGTCCCTTAGTCCCATTTTTGTCCTGATTCTCTGTTCCTGAGATTCTCAGATTGCTTTAAAGGTCTCTAGTCTTTAACATAACAAAATGGAAACCTTAAGTCTAAACATTAAATGGGAAAAAAGTCATTCTGCTCCAATATCTACGTATTTATTTTGAAGCCTCATTATATTCAAATCAATCTTAAGCTTTTGGATGGAAGGGTTTATGCTTTATGAGTGTTAGATTCTCAAATGCATACTTTTGCATGGATCTGAATTCTGTATTTCTAGTTAAGATATGAGCTAAATTTTCCAAGTGTAAGATGAAATTTTCCAAGCATAGATTTTTTATTTTTATTTGGCATTTCAAATTCTTAACCAAAGAATGGGAAGAAATCCAACAATAATGTTGCTATCCCTTATTGCTGCTTTAGTTTTAACGAGTGGCATATTTTAAAGACAGCATTAAGGTAAAACAAATAGTAATCAACTCGCTGTAATCTTGAGGAACACAAGTGCAACCTGGGGAAATTTTGCATACGTGCAAAGCCTTCACCAACTTGGAAATGGGACTGGGGAGATTTGGGGGTTGGAAAAAGAGCAAGGAGACAGGTTTGCACAGAGAACACTTCCAATTGGTCCGTAGGGAGAAGTGTCCTAGCTACTCGGTGCTCTCTGAGAGCTCCTTTAAATAGGAATAAGCCCCAACCTGTGGATGACTGTGGATAAAAGCTGGAGGGCCAGGGCAGGGGGCTCTTTGTGCTTTAATTGCTGTACAGCTGGGTGATTTCCCCCCTTAACACTCCCCTTCTCCCACTCCTCCCAAGGGGCTGCTCAACCACCTTATCTTAAGTCTTCTTTGGCTTGTTTACTAAATCTTTAGTCTGCCGGCTCAGGGTTAAGGACCCTCAACTTAGGTATGATCCTCTCCCGCGTGCTTTGGTTCCAGGGTTGACTCATAAGTAGAAGAGTCCTTAAGCCTCAACAAGCAGATTGAAAACTCAGTAAACAAGCTGAAGAAGAGAAACTCGAGATAAGAAGTCCAAGTCTCCAGCCACAGAGGCATGAAAAGCACTTTATATATTATATATTTACAAAGAGGTTTTCAGTGACTTTCTGAAGATTTACAGTCTGTTTTGTATTTTTTTTTTATTCTCTTTCTCCCCACAACTCTCCCCAGTGAGAGGGTACCTATTTGGGGGTGCTTACACTTAGCTCAATAATCCTATTAGTTAAATACTGAAAGAGAATACACAGAATTGCTTATTTTTCCTCAAAAGGAACACATGCCAAAGAAAGTTAGGTAAATTCTTTTTTAAAAAATCTCTCTGCAACCTTTCAGCGTTCAGGAGGTATATTGGAAGTAAACTTACATAATCTTAGATGTATTTAACAGTTTCTATGGAAACCATTTCTTTGTCCAAAGGATAACATTGCCGTAGTTTATTGCCCATACCTTGTAATGTGCAGGTCAGATATGGGGACCAGGAGGCAGTTCTGATGCCACCAAGTGAATCGACTTGGCTGTTTTCAGGTTGCAGCCCGAGGAGAAGGTGCAAAGCAACATTCCTCCGTTATCTGCAAATGGAGAGAACAACAGCAAAAGTGTTCAGGTAATGTGATTCTAGAAATATCTAGATGCCGACCTGCCTGCCTCCCTGCCAAGGGAGGTTATGCTGAGTGTTTCTGCAAGAGGGACCGAACATGCCAGGTCTCAGCACTCCTCAGGTAAGGAGGCTTGCTTTGCATGGCGCGGATTTTCCAACGGGTACAAGCTGCTTTTCCAATAAACGCTGCTTCACCGTGGACCGCTTGCTCTGCCACGCACTTGTGCACCTGCAAAGACACCTGCAAAGTTGCCTTCCAAATCCTCACGCCATTTCTCTCCACTTCTTCTTCCAACCGCTTCTCCAGGAAAATGGGGTTGGGGAGAGGAGCAGAGTCCAGCCTGGCCTTTCCTGGCCCCAACAACCCTGCACTATCAGGAGGTGCAAACCATGGCGAGGTTTCTAGCTGACAGCAGCTGGGAGTCAACAACAGCCCTTCTCACCCACTCCAGCAATGAGCCCTGGCTGATTGGACAAATATTTCCTATTTACCAGCTTCTCCCCCCATCCTGGATAATTCTAGGGTTAATCCACTGCACCACCTCCTCAGCCCAGCCCCGTGATATTGACACTTAAGAAACACAGAGCTGTTTATATTTCATTGGAGAGCTCATACTATCAATTTTCACATTAGTGAGTCCAGCTATTGCTCTCTTCTATCGGGATCTATTGAGTGGTGGCAGTAGAGATATCCGCTGTAGTGAAGGAAAAAAAAAATACTTAGCTGTCTGATGAAATGTTTTAAATGCATAGGGTTCACCTTGGGGTTGGCTGCTGCTCAGATTTTATCCATTAATAACACGCAGGGCTGCCACACTACTCTCCAGGGCTGATAGGAAAAATAGTACCACTTACAGATCCCTTGGTTTGCCTCAGGGAGAGTGCACCAAATGCAGCACATATCATACATTTGGGGACTGAAATTTACTCCACGAAAAAGAAAAAAAAATATATAAATCCCAAACATTCTTTATATTAAAAAACAAACTCCCAATCCTGCTCCCCAAGCACAGACAAAGGGAAGTTGCCATGTAGGCCGGGAGTTGACGACCCCAGGTGCTTTGCTTGTGCTATGAAGTGCCTTTAGGCAAAATAGGGCTAAGATTTCAGTGTAAAGGGCCTTTTTCAGCTTACTGCCCTGCAGGTTGACATTTGACCCAACAGGGAGAGAATCTGAATTGTTACAAGGAGCCAAGCACAAAAGCACCGACTTTTTCTTACCCCTACTGTTTCCAGCAAAAGCATCTCATTTATTTATTTATTTATTTTTTTCTTGCCACTGAAACAATTCACAGGAAAATGATCATCAGAATGAGAATTGTTAACTGATTAGATTATTGTCAGCATTCAGTACAGAGCAGCCAAGTGCTCAAGGGTAAGTATTATTTTCATCCAGCGAGGGGCTAAGAAAGTATTCTGCACCCAATTCCCTGAACATTAATGATCTGAAGATATTTGGGTTGGGTTGCATTGTTTTCCTTTCTCTTTCAAGGCGAGCCACAAAGCTCTTTGCTGCCAGGAAGTGTTATTTAAGAATATGAGTTTCTTTTGTAAAGGGAAGGGCATAATTAGATGTTAAGAGATGATTATTGTATTGTTCTCCATGGAGATTTGCAAAGGAACTGCATTTGAAGAAATAAGGGAAAGTATTATGCTTGGAAAGTGAGAGGTATTTGGCTTCGAATATTCTATGCCACTGCCGTAGCCGAAGCTTTTCACAAAAGATGAGAAGCGGCCAAAATTTGTGGCTCTCTGCAAATACAACCTCCTCGGGACAGTCGAGGCCTGTGGGGCACTGGGTGACATGTGGTTCATCTAATGCCACCAGCCACCTGTAGCAGAGACAGAGCTGCTGTTGGGGCAGCCTCCAGGATCTGGCACCTGCAGCGTGGTTCCTACAGGCTCCGACTGCTTATGAGGGCTGGGAAAGGAAAGCGCTTTATATAGAAAGCCATGATGAATCTTTTTTCTTTTTTTTTTCCCTTTTTTCTTTTTCTTTTTTTTGTTTCTTCTTAGCAGCTTTGTGAAACAAACTGAACCTGTCTGCAAACTGCTGCTTTCTACTACTCCAGCCCCAGAACCCGTTGCTCTTCCTCCTGCTCCCTCCCTTAGGCACTCACAGGATCAAGATGTTTCTATCAGGCAGCTTTCATCGGAGAGAAACGTTTGCAACCGTAAAACCTTGCTGGGGGGACAGGAACCCATCCAAACTCATGGAAGAAAGTAAGAAACTTAATAGAGGAGATGGGCGAGGTATTTATCCTGTATGTTGCACCTAGAGGAGACTGGGCTGCAGATAGCGTTCCTGAGTACCTCTTAGCCCTGTAGCTAAGGAGGAGACAGGGGGTCTAGTTGTCATCCACAGATACTAATTAGATTAAAAATCAAGCTGCCGAACCTCAGGCTTTTCTCTCTGGGGGCTTCTAGCAGATTGGTCAAGAGGACAAGCAACATGGGCCTTCACAGCTGCTGACCTCCACTCGCTTTCCAGCGGTGGCAGGTGTGAGGGGAAGCCGGACCGATCTGAGCACTCATTTCTTTATTACTCTTCTCACCAAGTGACAAGCGCATCAGCCCTGCTTAACACCTCCTCAAGTCACAGAGACATTACCTCCTCGGAGCTGCCTCTCTTTTTTTACCACTTTTTCCTTCTCAGTCTCTATTATATATCACCTAGGTCATGGAGTGCATCTGAAATACGCCTCACAGCTTAAGTCTCTGCTAGAAAAGCACTAAGGCCAAGTATGCTTTAAGGGCTGCCGCGATGACCTGGCCACCCAGCAGGACCTCAGTGCTGTGCTGGCCTGTTCCACCTCTGCCTGTGGAGTCCACACTAGCTCTGGCCAGCTGGAAATGATGCAGTTTCAAACAACTGGACTTCTTCCCAGCAGATCCTAAGTGATGTGCCCTTTCCTCCTCCTAGGAAAGGAAACAGAGAACATAGGAATAGGTGTCAGCTCCTGCTCATCTTTTCCACTCCATTTTCTATGATTTTCCAAGGCTCCACAAGATGCCTCATTAATAAAGTTTTAAGGCTCATTTTAAAATTCACTAGGAAAAAATCAAGGCTCCACAAGATGTCTCATTAATAAAGTTTTTAAGACTCATTTTAAAATTCACTAGGAAAAAATTTCCTGCAATTGCCATTAGAGATTTGCTCCATACCCTCACAGACACCATACTTGAATAGTTGTAGTCTTCAAGAAGGGGAAAGAGAAATACAGAAGAGAAACAATATCTCTGCCTTTTCACTCTCTCTTTCCATTAATACATAAAACTATGTCACCCATTAAACTGCATATAAAAGCAGAGACGTCACTCTCTGACCTTAAGCAGAAAGAGTCCACCACCCTTGCGTTGTCCTTTCATGGCCTATGTCCCTACCCCTTTCTCCCACCTGCCACAGCTTCTCTTGCAGGGAGCTGCATAACTCTCTATGTACAAGAAATAACGCAGTTCTGTGTTTTATTATACAGTCTCCAAAACACACTTCTTTGTGGCCACACAAGTTCTTGAAGCCAAGGCCTGAGCTAAAGCCACCCCTGTTTTGGGGACAGATGCTCCAGCGCTTTTCTTAGTCGAAGTGCAGGAACAGCCTACAGCTGTATCACAATTAGCGCACTCTGTGTGCCAAATCCTAACGAAGTCATATGTTCTCCCCAGACCTGCTTCCAGCTGGAGGTGAGAACTAATGAATTGTCGGGGCTGCGTATGGAGGACAAGGACTTGGAAGAGAAGGGGAAAGAATAAGAACACAAACATCTGCACGCGGAGGACACACCAACACCTTGCAAGGAATTGCTGATTTAGCCACTCCTTTCCCTGCAGTCACAGTTTAGTTAGGCCCGATCCCAAACATAGTTTGTGCAGGAGTTTGTTTGAACACATCCCTTCAGTGTATTGTTTTTATTTATTTTTTGATTTATTTTTCCTTCTATGCATTTTCATCCTTCATGGTTGATTTGGGCTATGATGTAAGCTAAGCGAACACAACACAGCTGCTCTCCTCCGTAGCTAAGGAGAACCGGCTGCCGCTCGCCCCGTGTCACTGGTGACTCACAGTGGGGAACCGGGGCTCCCGGGGACCTCCTTTTTGGCAGCTGTCTATATCCTCCTCGTGCAGTTTGCAGAAACAAAACCAGTGATGTTAGCAGCATATGTGCAGCCGGAATAGGGGTCATTTACTTTGCCACCAAAGTAGAGGACAAGGATCTGCAATAGATGGAGAAGAACAGGCTGCCGCAGGATAAAACAGCAGCACAAGGAGGAGCAAGCAGGAAAGATCTTAGGAGTCACCTCTGTCCATGCATCTCTTTTGTTTGAAATGTTTAGTTTATAAGGTCTGTATGGACTATTTGAATACAAATCCTACAAGTTTTGATCAGACAAACAGCCTCTGACAAACCAAATTCTTCTGACACCTCCCTGCCCCAGGCTCGAAGGCTGAAACCCGCCTTTGCTGAAAGCTGGAGGAGATGCTGTTGACACTCAAATTTGTGTAGCAGCTAACAAAAAATAAATCACTTCCATCTGCATATGCTCGGACTAATAAAGGCTTAGTCTGAAAGGGGAGAAGCCAAAAACCTGTCAGGGATCTCATCTAATTGTGTATCTAACCTGAGCACAAGTAAGAATAGTTGGAAACCTCTCAAGTAGGTTGTTCTCCTGAACTTACTGGGGCTCATCACACACCAGCAGCTTGCACAGGCTGAGTTCTGCAAACCAGCGTAGTCTGGGCAGTTTTGGAGAAGACACCGACTGTTCAGACTTACAGATTAGGCCTCATTGCTCACTGCCAGAACAAAATTAGGCGCTTATTTCTGCTGCTGGTACCTCTAGGCGTGAGGTTACAGCGTTGGGCATGTTTTAACACACAGGCTGTGCTGAAAGAGAGAAGCTGATGAAGGTAGTTAGTGGAGGAAAAGAGCTCTAGATAGAATGATTTCTGCAAAAAAAAGAAAAAAAAGAAAAAAAAAGAAGATTTTAAATCTACTGTTATGTGAAAACATATGTACATGGCACTGTGAATTTAAAAGGTGCCCCACATAGTAGACATAGTTCAACGATTTATTATGACTCAGATTCATAAAAAAAGAAATTTCCCTTTCTGGTTAGCAGTTTTTTTGTGTGCAAAATTAAACCCACTTTCTGTAAATGTATTCATAATATAAAAATGTTCTCCGATAACTCAGTATCCATTTATATCTATGTCAAGTATCCAGCCTCCATTCTAAGTATTTATTTTAGTATCTGAGATCCTATATATTTAAAAAAAACTCAAAAACTTTATTTCTGGGTGCTCACTCTTGGCTGAAAATATGTATTTATCCTCTAAGATAGTGTTATTTCTACTCAATAAAAATTTATGAACTTTGTAGTGTTTTGTCAATTATATCAGGAATATACATTAAAATGCATGTTCTTCCTTATACAATACATAGTCTAAATCTGTGACTAATTGGCTAAAACTCTTGATTTGGTAAGATGTTTAGCAAATATGCTATTTTTTTAAAAACATAATCTTATCTATGTAGGGAA
>NW_010587929.1:49459-74151 GCF_000705375.1 Tinamus guttatus
AGGGAAAGTGAGAATTTTGTAATGAAGGGAGTTGGTTTCCTTTGCCTTACAGTTTAAAGCTCCACTTTTTAACTTATATGCATAAAGTTTTTTGTTTTGTTTTTGTTTTTTTGTTTTTTGGGTTTTTTTTTTGTCAGTTCAGCACAGAGAAACATTAAAATTCTTCTCACCCCAAACCTTTGCCGGGAAAAAAAGATGTTAAATATCAGCAAATGGATCTGATAAGCTGCAGACTATTTCTGCTGTCAGAGAATGACTGTAGGACAAAAACACATGTTCAGGATTTGACATCCCTTGGCATCTTGTAAATAGCCTGCATGAATCCACACCTAAAAACTGCCAACACAAGCAAAATTGTGCCCAAGTTTCTTGTAAGTTAAGCAAGCAAAGCAGAGACATGAAACGTGGTTGGACTGAATATAGAAACCTCGAGACCCCCAAAACTGACCTTGAAATCATTTCAGCGAAAGATCTTTTCTGCACTTTTGCAGAGCTGGCCTGATTTTTCTCTTTTTAAAGTGCACTGTAGTTAGTTTGCATGTGCGCGTGTGTATGTGTGAGTGTGTAAGACTCTGAGTAATAAACACTTTATTAGGGGAAAAAAGAACTTTTCACAGAAGAAAAAAGAACTGCTGAATAATACAAAATAGAGCTTTCTCTTTTTAAAGCTTTCATTCCTTAGGAAAAAAAAGTGAAGTAATCCCTTGGCCTGGATTCGCAAGACTTCAACTCCTCCCCTCACTGAAAGAAAAAAAAAAACACTTTTTTTTGTGATTTGTGATTCAAAGGACGTTTTTTCTCTGTGTGGATGGAAGTGTTTTCTGCTTTCTATGTTGCTCTCTTTTCTATGCATGCTTTTTCCTGTTTCTGTGAAAAAAAAAAAGAAGTGGTACAAGGAAGGAAAGAAGATTCATGAAGAGGGGGAGATCTGTTTCAAGAAACGGTTTCTTCTGAGACAGCATCAGGATCTGCTTGCCATCACCAGAGAGAGGAGCGATGACGTCCTCTCCTCGACCCAATCCCTGCTTCAGAACCAAGATGCTGCAGGGAGAAGTTGCTCTTCCTTTTCCAGACTCCACTTTATCCACTGCCAAGGGGCTAATATCGAAACCGCTGGACCCACTTTCCAGCCAATGCAGAAACTGTCACTTTCCTAAATGTCTGGGCATCATCTCACGTTTTAGGAGCTAGTATTTTCGAGACTACTGTGACGGTTGTACCTGTAAAAAAACGGGGTAGATGGTCAAGATGGGAAGGAGAAGGGTGGGCAGAAGGTGAACTTCTCTGAAGAGACAGACATCTGCCATGGTACCTCCTGCTCTCCTCTTCCTCTGAAGCACCCCTGGAGTCAGGATGCCACCTTTATTGGCTCTGCAGTCTGCTTGGCTATTTCATATCTCATATTGCTGGAGAGAATCAATATAAACACTTCCTTTTTCTTTCCCTCCTGCTACTTTTCTTTTTCCCATTACCTATTGTAGTGCCTCTGTCTGCTCTCAGTCCCCAGAGCCAAAGGAAATGGTGATCCAAAATTCCTTGTGCTGCCCAGCCTGCTATAAAACTGCTCAGTGTGAAACGTAATATGCAAAAGGTTTTTTTTTTTTTTTTCATTTTTTTTTTTTTTTTTTGGCAGCTTCTGGAAAAGGCCTGTTTCCTGGCAGGAGAAAAAGCCAGCCTTGGCTTCAAGCAGCCCCTGACAATTCCCAGCATATGGCAAGAGAGGGAGCTTCCACCTCCCCCATCAGGTGAGTGCCATGGTCCACGGTGCCGCAGTGATGGATGTCACTCTCGGAGCGCGCTGGCCACTGGGAGAGGAGCCAACAGGCCGGGATGCGGGACGAGGCCGGCGTGGGCACGGCCCCTGCGTGTGGGATGCACACTAGCAAAGCACGTGGCCGGGAAACGCACCATCTTGATGCAGCGCCGCGTGTCTTGGGTGTTTTTGGCTCCACAACCAGATCTGAAAGGGCTGACTTTGCTTGCTTTAGCACTTGAGTTAGTCTTGTGTGCTTTTCTCTCCTTTCCTTTCTCCTTCCTTTTCTTCCCGTGTTTTCTTCATGCTGTTTTTATAATGACTTATTCCCCCTATGGCCGGGAGAAGACCTGATCCCATGCCTAGCGCAGTTCTCTTCACTGATGCCCCACTGCTTTGGAGCAAACACCAAGGGCAGTTTCCTTTGCAACAGTTGCTACTATGCTCGTATCCCACCCCCTTGCTCTTCCAGCACTGCAACACATCCCCCAAGACTCTCCAGACAGTCCCATGCAGTGGATCATCCTTCTCCAAGGGTGCAAAAGGTGGGGAGATCTCTAATGAGAGCGTCCAGCTCCCTCGGACCACTCTGCTCCCCACACTCCCCATATAGACGCCCAATCTCAAGGCTCCTTTGAGTGATTACAACAGGTCCTCTGCTGTAAATCAGAGCTGCTCCATAACGTTTTTGTTGCCCTCACCCAAGCCCTGACCTGGAGGGACCACATCTAGTGGAAAGAGGGTAATTCATTCTCCATGCTCACTCAACCCATAGACTCTCGGCCAAGGATGCTGATCATTCCTAACAGGGTGCTGTCTTTTATCATAGTGGCAGGGCTTGGAGACCCCTAATTCACTTCATATAAAGTTCTGAACAGCCTTTATCTGGCAAAAAGTTTTGGTGAGGACCAAACTGAACTGTTTTCCATTTATCCTAATGAGGACTGTGCCCTTTGCAGCTCATTCCCCAACCCAGGAATAAACTGTCAGTGGCTTCTCTTCTGCCACAGACTGATGTAACACAACTGCCTCAATGCACTCTGCTTGGGCAGACGGTTTCAGTGCACATTACTGTCATTTTTGATGCCCTAAAAGCTGCTGTCTTCTCCCTCCCATGCTCTTAAATGCCTTAAATGCTCTTTAAAAAGTGTGGTGACACTTTTATGGGCGATGGGGCAAGGGTCACATGCTGAATCTTTCTATACCAAGAGATGCAAACATCAGATTCCCATCTCTAAAAGGGAAACGGGATCTGATTTCCTTTCTCAGTAGGTTCCTTGTTTATGTCTTTTAATTACAGATAAATAAAAGGAAAAATGCAATCTTTCTTAAATTGACTTCATTTTTTTTTTCTGATTGTCATATTAACAGGATAAAGGAGACCCCACACAAATACAAAAACCTCTGTCTACCATATGGTGCATAGGATGTGCAATACAGGTGGTTATTTTAGAATCTGTTGCAAAATACTGGGCTGAGCAACAAGTGCCAGCTTAAGCTGCAAGTATTCCTGAGTGGTGGACTAGGAGTAAGGCCACACTTTTCACACTTTCACACTTTTTCACACTTTTTTCCTGAAATTTTAGATTTAACTTTCATTTTTTAAATGTAAGGTTTTTCATTTTTATATTAGTTGATTGTTTTTACATTTTTCTGATAGTCACAAATCAAGACTTTTTATAGCATGACAAACAGAATAATATACTTTGATCCAGAAAAATGGAGAAATTCGTATAGTAGTGCTAAATAATCAGTAATCCTTTTGGCTAAAAAAAGAGATAAATATTTCAAGAATTACTGTTCTAGCATACTGCTAATACTAATTGGCACAATATGCAATGTTTACTCTTAAATTGAAAACCTAGGGTCAATGTTTTAAACAAACAAAACTCATTGCATCATATTCCTACAAAAAAAAGGGTTCGCTTAGTCTAATTAACTGTAATTCCTAAGTATTGGTGAATGGATTTTCAAATTTAACAAGTTCTGTGGAGCTCAGCCAGGATAATTATTTCTCTGAATAGCCATGCTTAAAGAATATTGCTGCCCATCATGCAGTATTCATTATTTCTCCATTTCAAAAGTCTGTCATCTAAGTAAGTAACAGGAATGATTCCATACGACGTAGGTGACAAATCATAAAAAATGAATAGCTAACAGCTGCCAGGGCTTTTGCTGCTGAAAACAGCTTCCTTCAATTTAATATTTCCTCACACTCTCATTTTTCCCCCAAAATGACAATCCAGATGTTCCAGCTGCAAAGTGCAGGTATCTCCAAAGCAAATGGTGATCTCCACAGAGGTCACCTAAAGCCTTCTCCGCTGTTCTCCTCCTCCTCTTCCTCCTTCTCTGCAGCAGGAGAAAAACTCCAGCACGACCAGGTGTTTTCACTTCAGAGGCTCCAGTGGCAACAACAACTTCGGTGCTTGGAAGCTAACAAATTTGTTGTGTCACAATTGATAATCAACTCTAGTAAAAGAATGTCCAAATCAATTGAGCTTTAGCAAGGGCAAACTGACTGGACACAGCCCGGCTCCCAGCAAAAGTAGGCCAAGCTTGATAAATTTGCCCTTATTATAGCTATTGATGTTTAAATTTCTTCAGGGATGTTGTTACATGGGTGCCTAGCGGTGACAGAGGTACGATGACCTCCTTCGATCCTTAATCTACACCTGTTAGTTGGCTCCCTAGTTGCTTGTGAGTATACTCAAGCTTAAAGGTTAACAAAAGAAAAACAGGCCAAGTTTACGCGACTGCAGCAGCGGATCAATGCAGAGTAAATAACCTTCTCTGTCTTATTTCCCCAAGCATTATTGATCCGCGTTCTTTGTTCTTTGTCATGTTTCTGTCTTCTAATCCCAGGGGACACTAAACGATCGGCTCATATTGGACATGTTAACTGGCACATTATGACAGCTACCATTTTGTCACTCAGTGCGGTGCTTTATATAAAGAAGCCTCCGTCCAGGCTTTTCGAAGATGTTGTCTCTGAAAAAACGTGAAAAAATGCACCTCAGACCTCTGCTTTTTTTCCTCTGGCTTCCTTTGTTCAGCCACCCCTGCCCCCCACAGGTATTTTATCTGAAGGTCTGCAATAACACTAAACTTTTTTTTTTATTATTATTATTATTAATCGCCTCTCCTAAAATTCCCCTATCCTTAAAGATGGACAATAACCCAATAGTTACAAATAATAGAAGCTTTTGCAGCATTCAGTGCTCGACAGGAGTTTCAGGCAGCAGCAAATGCTCGTATCAATTCTGACCTGTCGGGGCTTGTTGTTTTTTTATTTAGGAACAGGAGCCCTTTCCTTTCATTATCAAGGTTACATTTAAAGGATATTGCACTTTCCTAAGTGTTCTCAATGGATTTCTATGGGATATTACAGATATCACTCTAGCCATACAGAAAAAAAGCTCCATCTTTCAGCTGTGTGGATGCTCCAAGTGCCTTAACAGCTCTATAAACTTGTAGATTTGTGGTGGAAGTGTGTGTTCACTGGGAGACTATTGGATTTCTAACAATATTAATTGGATTTCTTTCCTTATGAATGCTCCCTCTACATGCCTATCTCCAAATAAAGACTTGCAATAATAACTCCCAGAATTATAAAAGGAAAAAAAGAAAGAAACAAAAAAAGAAAAGTGAACTTGGAAGGCATGGCAACCTACTATTGCTTATTTAGCCTTCCTCACACTTTATCTAGGACACAGAAAAAGGCTATTTTAAAAGAAAAAGCTTTTCCCCCCTGTGCCAAAAAAAAACTCCCAGGGAAGGTTCCAATCCCTGGAGTGTTGCATGCTGCTCCGCCAAGAAGAGTCCGTCAGCCTTGATAGCATCACATAGCTCTCAGACTGCAAAACTCACAAGGCATTTTTGGTCTGCCTGATGCTTCCTCCTCAGCACAGGTAGTAGAACTGTATTTCAAAACCAAAACGATTCAATAGTCAGAAGGTAAATTCCTGTCTGTTTATGCATTTCATTATATTAGCCATCACTAATCACTATATAAATACGCTCTGTCCAGGGCAATAATAGCGTTATTACTTTGCCTGCCATAGACTCTTATCTTTCTTTAAGTCACAGCTGAGGCAATCTGTTCTCTGAACAGGTATTTTTTGTGAAGGAATTCAGGGAAGAAAACCACAGTATATTTCCCTTGAATGTCAAGTTCCTTCACGTCTCCATAGCTGATAATTAAACCAACTGACCTGCTTCTGCATTGAAGCCTGCAGGAAATTAGCCAGATAATACTCATTAGGTAGATAGGCTTTGGGGGATAGTTTATTAAAAGAAAGAGCCCCCAACCAAACAAATAACACTGAACTATGGATCTCAGTGTGGCTCATTACTTGGCTCCAATGTCCTCCCCTTCTTTTTCCCACTAGTAGCAGAGTCTAGAGACTCTTAGCAGGGACCTTTTAAAGGGGGATCAAAAAAAAGAAAAAGGAAAATGAAAAAAGAATGCCAACATGTCAAGAATTTGTCTCAGCTAGGCTTAACCAATCAAGCCCCAAAACTACTTCTTTTTCCCCATTTTTAAAGTAGAAAATGTTATTCAGATATTAATAATTCAAAGATTGCTCATTCCCATTTTTTGTTCTATAGAAAAAAATTCTTGCTTTATCCTATTTTAATAACACAAATTATTTTTAATTTAAATCATTAAATTATGTTAAAATCCCTGCAGGAACATTATGTGGCGTGTGTTTAGGAAGGTCTTTCTTTTTATTTAAAATGTTTTTCTCTTTTGCTTTTTGACATGCTGAACATTTGTCTAAAAACTTTTAAATTTCCATAAATTTCCAGAAATTGACATTGTTATCTGTAAAGGGATGGCTCTCTATTGAATGGACACATGCATTGTCCATGGATCTAGAAGAAGTTTGAGTTAGAAATTTGTCTAGAATAAAGATTTTCTCTTTGAAAGGCTTGTGTAGATCACTGCTTTCACAGAAAGGCATTGCATCCCTTCAGTTTCAAATCTTTATTTCACACTCAAATTATATTGTTAAGCCACTTTGCATTTCTGTTTAGTAGAAACCTAGTTCACTCTTCCCTAGGACATTCAGAGAAGCAATGCCACTGGTGGCATCACTATGTTATAAATAAGGCATGGAGGTATATCTATGGGGAAAAATTGTTCAAAATAAAGTTATATTTCAAATCTGAAGAACTCTGCGTGTTTGGGATGTAGTTTTAGGGGAGACAAACCCAAACCCTCTGTTAGCAAGAGGAAAGTACTTTTATATATCTATAAAATACTATGAAGAAAGAAACTGAATGCTTATTAATTTTACTTATTAATTTATCCTTTTCTGCTGTGAGGAAAGAGATGCAGTCTTACTGCTTTAGATTTGAAGATATTCAGTTTTCCTGACTATTCCCCTGCTTTTGGAGAGCAGTTCTTAAGTGAAGAGCCACATTCAGGACCTAATATTTGTGGTTTCAGTATGTCATCCTTTTCTAGGCACTGGATCAGTGTCTACCAAACTGATATAAATATGTGGAGGCATCTTATTTACAAGCATACCGTGAATAGCAGTTGAAGATTTGTCTAAAATTCATTTAGCAGAAGATTTTGGTTTTGTTACTTTCTTAAGTCAGTGTTTGCCCCCTCACAGTGCACTCTGATGCTAAAAATATGAAACAGCAGCCAATTCTGCACTTGCATACAATTTTTGATTTAACGGGGCAGCAGTAACATCCTTAAAAATCTTAAGG
The DNA here is from genome assembly GCF_000705375.1 of Tinamus guttatus. The sequence goes on from NW_010587929.1 coordinate 56,937, forward strand.
GACTTAAGGGACTATGAATGAATCTTGTTTTGTAAAGGGATATATCTCACAAACTGTAAAGTCTCCCAAAATTGGTTAATAGACTCAAAGCTAAATACTTAACTAATTAAAGCTTAAAATGAGATATGCTTTCCTAAATAAATAAATTGCAACTGTGATTTATTTATCTTCATGGTTCATGAGAAGAGCTTAGAGGATTCTGGGTTTCAGTTCAGGAAGTGTTGAGCAGTTCAGCTGACCTCAAAAAGGCTGATATAAATGGCTCATTAGGTTAATGACCAAGAAGGCAGATATGTCCGAAGCTCACACACTTGGTGTGAAAGCTACCTTGCCTCTTCCATCAGAAGTCTCTTCTTCAAAAGCAGATTTCCATAAATGAAGGTTTTTGATTGTTCAGCAGATTCACCTCCTCGCCTCTCAGGCACACCCTAAACTCTTCAAATAAAAACAAATATTATTCGAGTCTAAATAGTTAATCTTGTTCTTGATGTGCATTTTGCACTCCAGTCAAGGTCCAAAATAGAAAGAAATTAGGGCCCCGTGAGGATGAGTCCAAACATGATAAGAGAATTTCTTTGCCTTCATGTAACATAGAAGTCAGGATTATTAGAACAAATAACCAACAAACCACATTATTCATAACAATTTTCTCATGTAAGCCTACAACATACATTGCCTGTAGGTATTTTGTTAGTTCATTATTTTTTTGCTATGAGCATAGCTGAACTATTTCACAACATTTTCCTGCATAATGCTTCATAACCTCTCTAGGATGTACGTTACTACTACCCAAAATGAACAAAACGACAACCTGAGGCACAAGGGACAAGTCAAATGCAGGACTAGGAAAGTAAAAGGAGTCTCAATGGCTTCCTCATCCATCAGCAGCATGATCATTTGGCTAGGAATTCTTAGTTTTAATTAAAACATGGGTCATATGCAAGTATTCTTGCACTGATTAACCGAATAAGCTGTAGGAATCTTTGGACCATTTGTTTGATCGTCATATATAAACACAATTTTACAGTAACCTTTCACATGTGGCAGTAAGAGACATCAGTGGCAGAACAACACACTAATCTGGACCAGAGCGGGATTAAACTGCGATGATGGAAATAACCAGTTACAAATGTTTGTGTTTAGTGGGAGCCAAATCAGATAACCAACACGCAGAAACATGGGGCCTGATGGATGGTTTTCTGAGAAGAGCTGGGGTTGCAGCCCGAGTTGCTTTTACTATGTCCGTCCATTTAGCATCAGGAATCAGGGAAATGCAATTCTGGATAAAGTGAAAAGGTGACTGGAGAGGCAGGAAGAGCAAAGGATGTGAAGGGCAAAGACATAAACATTGGTGCTGTATGTTACTAGACAAGGACCTTGTATTGATTTCTCCGGGCACGCCGGGAGCTCCTTCCACCAGTGACTAATGATGCGCCCTGTGGGTTATGATGACACTGCATTTCACGGGCCCACGGGTCGAACACCTGATCTATGCTCTGCCTGCCTCTGCTTTGAGTCATCGTCCAGGCTCTCCTCAAAAATAAGGCGAATAAGGAAGGGGGGAAATAATTTACGTCATTCATCCCAGGACAGGAAAGTAAAACTCAGCTCTTTAAGTAGGTTCAAACACTTCCAGATATTGCCTGGAGCCTCATTTCAAGCCGGTGGCATCGTGTTGAGGCTGGTGTCTTTAATGTTTTTCTCACAACAGCTTCTAGAACTCCATTTCCTTCTGCAGGAGCCCAAAAGTGCATATGTGTTAGGCACACATTTCTTCGCCCACCTCTGCGTTGGAACACAGATTTGTTTTAACTTTGATTAACAATCCTCCACAAAAACTTGAAGCAAGAAGTGACTGATTCTTCTCTCACTTTCTGTAAATTGGGAATAATTCCCCTCTCCCTCCCACCCCTAGGCCACGGAGTTAACACAAATAATGTAAAACCGACGAAGGTGACAGAAGAGTTAGGCTAAAAATGAAGAAGCCGACTGCCTTCAACGTGGAGGATATGGGGTGCAAATTATATCTTGGCCTATTTAATTGCCAGACAAAATGTGGGACAAGAACTCTTGGGGGCTCCCAGGCATTGGTGAGATGAAGCATTTGTTATAAGTAGCCTGTAATAGCTGCTCCGTCCAACCTCCTTCTCATGTTCAAGAAGGAAAAACAGCAGGAGATTTTCAAAAGTGTGAAGAAGCATCCAACTTTTACTTTTATCAAAAGTTTGTCTTATAGCAACCCTGTGTGCCTTTGAACAGATCAACCTATATTCTACCAGGAAACCGGCTTTTGCATAATAAACTACCCGAGCTTCCGCAGTAACTACCTGAAAGGCCTATGCCTCTGCCAGCAAGAAATGCAAAATAATGGAACTTGGCTTTAGAATTGCTCATTCGATGAAAAGCGCTTTCCTTTTTTCTTTAATATATAATACCATTTCTATTGTCTGCAGAATATTCTACTTTTGTGAAACCAGGGATTCCATCATTTAATGTGAAAAATTTAGGATGCCACTAAGGGTGTCTAAATAGTTCATGTTTGTAACAAAATATAGCTGTGATTTTTTTTTCTCTCTTAAGCAGCTCATGATGTACATGGAAATTACGAGCCCAGTGTCTGAATTTACAGCTTGATTTAAAATTTCCTGTCTCTAAGGAGACCACTGTGACTTAAGAAAACCTGGGGCAGGGGGCATGCAAGCATATTCCTAAAAGCCTAAAACAGCTATCATGTTGAGAAGCATCCAGACTCTTTTCCACCATTTCCTATTCCTACAGGATAGTTGCCACTGAAAGCAACTTAAATAAGTTCAGACACTCTGCCCATTTCACTTTCTTTTGATGCTAAATCTCTGTACAGAGAAAACAACCTTCTTAGCAATTAACTAATGGAGCAATCAGGTGGGAGGAACTGGGGGAAACAAGTGTCCTGAGCCTGCGTTGGCCATGGTAGCGTTAAGAAATCACAGTCTGGTTGGGTGTCATGAAGTTTGAGCTAAGGACAGATGGCCTCCGTGCAACAACTTGTACATGCACTAGTCAACACCACCAAGTGTGACACAAAAGGGGATTACGGTCCTTGAAGTTTAATGAGAATAGGTGGCCAGGTTAAAGCATGGGAGCATCCACCTCAGTAATATATGATTACATCAGATTTTACCATGAAAATACTCTGCAAGAGGTCAACAGGACAAAAAGACTTAAAACTGAAGACTGTTAATTCTGTCATTCCTAGAACTGTTTGTTCTCCATTTCATTCATTTTCCCTTTGCTGCCACCATTAGGAGGTGCTCAGTGGATGCTTTTAAAGTGGTTCTCTAGTGCAGGAATACACTGTGCCAGCTGATAGAGAAAAACTCCCAAACAGGGAATTCCTGAGCCGACTGTTAGTTTTAGAAGTATGACTCAAAAGCCAAAATTATGTGATCCTTCTTGGAACAAAAAGACCATGCAAAATCTATGCCATTTCTTAATATCCAACAGACCTCCCAAGAATCTGGTGTGATTTTTTTTTAAGTGAAACATATGATGAACACAGAAAGCTTAATCAACCTTCCTCAGTTCGCTGCTTATTCATTCTTTGTTTGTTTTTCTCCTCTGCTTTGTCTAACAATTGAATGTGGCAGCAACATAAACATAGGAGGTTTATGTCATTTTGAACGAGATCTGAAAAGCCCTTTTACTATATACATGCAGGATAAAAGAAGAGGAGAATGAATGTCAGCCATATAATAACACCAAAAGCCGAGTCAGAGGATCTGACACTTTAAAATGCTTACCATCCTGAGATGGATGAATTATTAGGGATTTTAATTGTAAAACCAGGGCTGCATTTGTTGCATTTCACAGGCTAGAATCAGCAGCTATTTCACCTAGCTACAATTTTATTTCTTTTACCAAGTGCCTGATCAGGAGAAACAATAACTGTCAGCAGTGTAAAATCCCACAGGACTTGGAAGATTTACTCTAACTACAGATCCATCCAATATCTCTGCGGATCAGTCTCTACCTGTCCTAGCTGGAGCTGTAATGTTGCTATAGATTGTAACTGTTTACAGAAGTGGTAGCCTTCAACAGATCCATGTATGAAATCATTCCTATTCCTCCACAGTAGTCTGTAAAGTTTCCAAGGAGCTTTCCAGGCTTTCTGGATGAAAGCCACTATATAAATGCAAGATGCCATTATTATTTATTATTTCAGTTTGACAGAAAGATGGAGGGTTTCATTTTGACTTTATATTTCCATTGCCTCTCCACTTTACCTTTGTTTCATAACTTTCTGACATACATTTTTTTTTCTTTGTATTCTTTCCAGGCTGAAAAGACACAGAGATTGGAAATGCTGCAGTCAGAAACAAAGGTTAAATTAGCACACATTTCGAGTACTATTTGTGGTCTCATTACATAGGAGATGAGAGTAACAGCCCCAAGTTCAGCATCCTGCACCAGAGAGCAGCTTGTTCAGAGGTTTTAAGAAGTGGAGCAAGAAATTCATTTCTGACCAGTTGTGAAAGAACCTTACTGACAGGCAGGAAACTTTCCTCTGCAGACTCCCATTCCTGACTGCCTAGCCCTAGGAAAGTTGTTTTACCTGGCTTTTAAATGTGTTTCTTTGCTGTCTTGCCTAGCAGTGAATTTTCTCCCACCAAGGTGTCGTGATGTGTCTTTGATGGAAAACTCAACTCAAAGGAATTTGTCTGCTGCTAATTTGAGAAACAAAGAGTTTAGCCACCTGTCATAGACCTGAGTGATGAAATATTCATATGTTCCATGTTTCCCAAGTAATTTTTTCTTCTTTCAATCTTCCTGTATATTGTGGTGGGGAGTCCTGTTGGCTAAATATGCCTTTAATGTTATTTCTTTGTGAAAATTTAATTTCATAAATTCTACTACTGTAAATGCTAGTAATTTCTACCTTGATCCATCCACACTTTGCGTTGCTACAGGAAAAAGATTGCTGTTCAGCATGGCTATTCTGATTGAGCCAGCTGGAGTTTCAATTCACTTCATTTTAAAGAAGCTTTAGAAGAACATGGATTGAAAGACTCATCTCTCATCCCATTACCAGCTTTATTTAATCTAAAATGCCTCTGAGAGAGAGAGGTTCCCTTATCTCTGAGTTGTGCAAACACAACATTGCACGTTGATACAAGATCTGTTGTGAACTGTGTGGGAAAACTGGCAGTGCAGGGAATCCTAAGTATGTGAATCCAGCCAGGAAAACAGAGCTGAACACAACAGCTAAGGTTTTTGACTGTGCTCCACATCATAAAGGAGAAGACAACTGCACCTGTAGTACCGAGAAACAAGAAGAGTAGAAAATTAGCTTGATAAGTACCATAGCTACGGTAATGGCACTATTTATTTCAAACAGCAAAAAAGAAATCAGTGAAGGGGTATGTTGTCTAACATACTGTGATGCCATATAACCTCCCAAACGCTAAAACATTGAGGCATTTCTTTTTTTCTGGTTTTAGTCATAATATTGCTCCAGGGTCAGATGAAATCGCAATGCGAAGCTGAGTTGTTACAGAAAGTTCACCATTTTGGAACTTCTGTGAGACGGCGTCAGATAACAAGTTTTTCTCCCCATGTTTTTCCCACTTTTGCAGCTGCCTCTTCATTTTCTGTTTTGGAGACTGGTTCAGAAAACAAGGCATTAAACATTAAAAATAGCTTAAAAATAATAGGTGGAGTTGTGAAAAATGTCATGACTTTACATGCTATTTTTCATGAGCTTTCAAACTTTTTCAACATTTCTTAATAGTCTTGTTTAGATCTACTTGGTTTAGCTCTGGAAGATGTGAGGCTTAGATGCTTCAGACAAGAAGATAACTATCTATCTGGGACACTGATGAACTGAAAATTAATTCCAGATGTTTGAGACTTCTGCACTGTGGCTGATAAGAAAGAATCTGGTGTTTCATCAAATTTTAGTAACAATCATTGGTATCAATACAGAGACTATGAAAAGCATAAGCATAAACTTTTATGAGCTCAGCCATACTAGTGAGATAGAATAGGCACAATTTTGGAGAAAATTTGTGCATGTGGCTGTACAGCATGTTTGACAGGGCCTGGGAGGCCACCTCCCCTCCAAGACTAGACTGAGATGGTTTCAGTTGATGAGCATTCGTAGTTACTGTTACACTTGTAAGTCACAGCCTGTACTCCTCCCTGGTGATCAAAAAGGAAATCATTTGGGTATTTCTAGCTCAGAGTTTAGTTGCACTGTCTGTCTCCATATGGTTTGTTGCCTGGGAATTATATATAATTTTACTTGATGTTGCCATCAGCCAAGCAGAGTCCCTACACAGAGCAACAAAACGTCAAACCCTTTCACCCAGATTCATCTCACACTTTTAAGTATTTAAGTGAAGGACATAACTTTGCAGCCTGGACTCACTGTAGGAGAGAGGGGGAGTGCCAGGGAGAAAAACAGCTCTGAATCTCAACCTCTCACTTTCTGGATGTGCTCATCCTTCTCCATTAGCCTCAAGGACCGAGGCCTACCCGACTCGTATTCTAAATTCTTCAGTCCAGTGCTTAAGTCAATCCAGACCTCACATCAGGCGAGTTCCAAAGAGAAAGAAAAAAAAAAAAGCACAGCAGAGAAATATAGGAGGAGAAAAGGAAATTTGCCTCAGCATTTCTAGGAAGAGAAATCCTGGTCCTCCGACTTGCTCCCTCTGCTGCCAGCACAACAGTTGGAGGGAAGTCGGGAAACCCGCGACAGCTCCGTGATGCAGCCCAGGTGGGTTCTGCATCTCTCTTTCCTCACTCAGTGCTCAGCCTCTGAGATCCCGACAGTTACTAGATAAAGTTAAAGACTCATGTAGTGATCTTCACACTAATTGGACTGTAATGTATAGCCTCGGTCAAGCAAATCTCTCCCAGCACTCCTCTCCACAGACGGCAATCAAGCCATTTACAGAAGATGCATCGGCTGCTGGGACCCTGGAGTAACCTTAAACTGCACTGGCCTTTTAGCAGAAAACACAATTAATTTTGATACTGAAGGGCAATTAGAACTGGGGTTAAAATAAAAAATCTTCTGAACAGAGAATGTCAAAGACTGGGGAAGGAAACTGTTTCCCTTGTACACGGTGTGTTGAAGGTCTGTAAGCACAGCAACTGTCAGCACGTTAATGCAGATCACTCTGTAAACCCCTCATTTCAACAGAAGAAATGTAAATTCAGATTAATAAGCCCAGTGCTCAGACCATGCTAAGACTGATTGCCATTTTATTCAAGCTTTTGCTGCCAGAATGAGCACAGCTTCTTCATGTTCCTGCTGGGGAAACCTGTTTTACATCCCAGATTCTTGTGAAACAGTGAAATGCATTTATTCTGTACTGTTGCATTTCCAGAAGAAAACAGTCTCCCAGCTGATGCTCTGCAGATCACGACACAGAGCAAGACATGTCAGCAATTCCACAGCCTTCTCTTCAGAAGCACAGAGGGATGTTCACAGGAACACAGATCTCTGTATATCCCTATGTCAGGACGTACGTGCAAGGCAGGCCAAAATTTAAACTTTGTAACTTTACCTGTGCAATCTGCACAGGTCTATGTGATTCCTCCACAACTCAAGCAAATTTGCAAGGTCATCTTTCCCCCCGACCCGAGAACTACTCAAAAAATCAGGCAATTCTCTTTCAGTTAAAGTCCATTCCAACATGGCCAGTGACCCCTAAATTCTGCTCTTAAATTGCTGGCATTTGGGTCTTTTATGAAAGCAGACGTATCCCTGCCATTTGGAGAAAATGAGATTTAACTGGCCCTGCAGGAGAGAAATGAGCAAGGGAAAGCCCAGGACACCAGGGAGGAAGCTGTAAAGACACTACAGCCTTTCCCACAGCTGAATTCACGGGAAATTGGGGCCAGGTGAGACGATGTCCTCCTCCCTGCACTGCCAGTGACATTGCTACAGGGACTCTCGGCAGATGTGGCTAAGACAATTTCTGTTAAAATGAGAGAGAAGAGATGTTAGTGAGGGGCTGGGGACGGTGCCTTCAAAAATCTGCTCCCTCTTTGGTCCAGGGCTGCTCATATCCGCTGGTTTTCAGGGCTTGGGAAAGGCTCCTTTGCCTCCCGACCTCCAGAGAATGAGCAGATGTCTGAGGCAAGAGGTTTCACAGTGATAGTCTTGGTGGGTTTATTACATTTTGGTTCAATTCGTGTTGCTGTCAGTGGGTAACTGCCAGAGTCTGCTTATATGTGAATTAGCTTTTTAAGAGTTTGTCAGAGAGCCCAAAGCTCATGTCAACTGTTTTTATGCAGCTTGAACAAATCTCAGTCTTTAATATCAAGGGAATATTTCCAGGTATGCAAGTACATAGTGCCTGGAAAGAGGTGGGGGAGGAAGAGAAGGAATCTTTACGTAGCTAGAAAAAAATCAAGATGCTATTTCCCTCGATGCCATTGAAAAGACTCATTTTTCTTTGTCTTTCCAGGTTCTCTTTTCCATTTACAGGGCTCTCCAATCTGCTGTGAACTGTTTTCTCATCTGAGACTCAGGCAGCCATCCCACAAGCTGTACTTGGGAAACCACTAACTGATGTTAGATTTACACAGTGGGTAGTTTTTATATATGTTTTTCTTAAAAGCACTGTCCTAGGGGAATGTCTCAGTGGCAAAAAGCACTGGCAGCCAATAGAGCATGTGAGGAGTTCGCAGAGTTAAATCTATTTTTTCAGGGATTGATTCAATCTCTGTTTTGTCAGCCTGTCTAAGGCCCAGATTTCCTTTCCCACCAGCTACAAGGAAGGGTGATGGGTCCAGAGTAAACTCATTTGGATGCATTAAATACAACACGATTCCTATATGAGCGTAACTTCTTTTGTGGGCTGTGGGCTGGAAGGGGTAGGTGGACAAAATTACTTAATAACTTTTAGTCATTTGGAATTTCTGCTTTTATTGGGAAGGACTCAGTATTCAGATAGAGAGGGAATCTTCAGCCCAAAATCAAGCTCCAATGTAAGCAGCTTCCACAGGAGCTGAACTTATATATGAACTTATATTTCTTCTTTTTATCTTGTAATTTCTTGGATCACCCCCTTATGTAGTTGTGATGTAAGGGCTCCAACCATAAAGAAAATAACAATAATAATAGTAATAATAATCTGCTATGTTCACCCAACTGTCATGACATGAAAACTCCCATCACTCATTATTTATATGAGATAGAGGGACAGGATTAGACTCAGACAGGCACATAGATGTATCTTGGGACCTGACATATGTTGCCCAGTCCACCCTCCTGAGAGCCTGGGACTGCAGAACACATCACATGCCACCTCCCTGGGTCTGATTCACTCCCGCAAGAGCTGCTGTGCCAGCCTACAAAAAATCACACAAACTGCTGGGTTATTCTAGTTTTCACTGAAGTCTAAAAACTGGCAAGGATATGATCTTCTGGGCTCTATTATCATTTCCTTTTCTGGAGGAACATAGGATTAGAAACACAAGACTGCATGAGAGGGCAGCCAAGTATCTAGCCTTTCATGTTGTCTTTGAAAATGGCTAACACCAAACTGTACAAAGGCCTCAACAAATTCTCCAACGAGCTGAGCCTGAGGCCCTGCAATACTTCTTCCTGACCTTTAAAATTTAGACTTGGTTTTAAGCTCTGAAACATTAAAGCTTGTAAAGCTTCCAAAATATTTAAGTGCATCTTTTTTCAATCCTTCCTATGGGATCCATAGCTATTTTTGTTGCTGGTACAGACATCATCACATAATTACAAGACAAAAAGGAGACACAAATGCAAAACACCTTCATGTTTTTGAGGATCAAACTGAATTTGCTGTTGAATTTTTTGTCTGAAAAAAGGTGTGTGTATATATAAATATATATATACGTTTTTGAGGATCAAACTGAATTTGTTGTTGAATTTTTTGTCTGAAAAAAAGGTGTGTGTGTGTATATATAAATATATATATAGAAGTCATTGTTCAGCAACATGGACATTTTTCACATCCACAAAAATCACCATACAAAATTCAGAATTGGTAATTTTTCACTGGCTCCTTTAATAAACAATTCTTCTCTCACACTTTTCATCCAATGAAGGAAAATCACCTAAAAACTCCATTTAATTAACCTTTACAGCCCCCTTGTGAGCTTGGCGTTATTATCTCTATTTCACAAATGGGCACACTGAACACAAAGAGATTAAGTGACTTCCCTCCAAGTAAAACTACACAGCAGGTCAATGGCAGAGTTTGGAACAGAGCCCCGATCTCTTGGGTCCCAGTCCCATGATTTAAGTGCTACACACCTTCCTTCCTTAAAATGGGTGAAGATTCAGATCATTATTTTTTATTTTATTGTACCTAAGCCATTAGTATCCAGGATAAAACTCTGAAAAGCACCTAAAAACGCTGTGCAATTCAAACATCTAAAAGAGCACCTAAGAAGGAGAAACAAGCTCTTTCATTTTGTTTAAGGGCTGTACACAAATGTCTCTGGTGGAAAATAAGGAGTCTTTAAGAATGATGTGTGACTTCTAGTGAGGGAGCCTGGGTTAGCGAGGGTATTTATTTTTCCCTTCATTAAGAAACAACTTATCATTCCGGTAAAGGAGCTGTTAATGAGTTTGTTCACACTCGCTGAGAAATGACTGCTGGATACTCCTCAGAGAACTAACTCGGAACGCATACATAAACCAGCCAGAGCTCTAGGTATAACCAACAGCCTGCCAAGGGGAAGTGCTTCTGGGGTTTTGCCCTTCTGCTTGTTTGCTCTTCCTCTCCCTCCAGGTCTGGGAGGAAGCTGGCAGATTTGGGATGCACAGGATGGGGTGTGCATTCCTGAACCAGTGCCAGGCTCGCACAAGGGCCACATGCATCCGTGTGAAACCACTGGCTGGGTAGCTGATGGGAGGAAGCAGTCTGTCCACCCATGGAGGAGTTGGGCCTCATCTTCTAGGGGTCACAACACCAGGGGATGCAGGCGCACAGGTTTCCCATCACAACTGGTGTCATGGCCTCTTGTCCTCCGCATCAGATGGCTGCCCCCCGGTCACTGAGCCCTCAGGTGGACAGTCCCACCTCTACCCAGGAGAAGACCACTGAGGTCATGTCCTAACAGCACACATGGGGATGTGCATATTCACCCCCCACACTCCGATAGAGGAGGAGGGTGACAGAGATGCTTTCTCCAGCATGTGCTTTCAGTGCGGCCTCAGGCTACTGGCTGGGAGCCAATGCAGCCCCGTACTGGGCAAAGTTTGGGATTCCCCAGTTCTGGGAAACATTCTCCTGGCACCATTTCAGACATTTACCCTTCTGACGTTGCAGTTTTTGAATGTGTATTAGCACGTAATTAGACTATGCAATGCTAACAGAGAATTGACGAGCAAACGGGGCAATCTGCCTGCCCTTTGGGTGTCTCAGGGATGATCCCAGCATCTCTGCTCATAGTACCACTCCTTTTCTAACAACTGCGTGCATGAGCTATATATATGTGTGTATATATATAATCTCGCCTCACTGTCCACTTATTGTCCTCCTATTCATTTTGGCAGCTGTTTTGAGAAGTGTTTCCGATTCAACAACATGAGTAATTGCTGGGGGGTGGTGGTTGTTTGTTTGAAGAAATCTGGATAACAAATGGCCACGTTTGCTCTTCAGGCTCCACTCTTACCCCGAGAAGACTCACCCTGACCTCCAAAATGAAATCAGTAACTTCACTCCTCTTCATTTCCTCATCCTGTGTCTAAAGTCAGGGGAAGTGGGTTGCGACCTTTTGCACGTAATCTGACATACGGCACGCAGGGCCGGAAGGCAGAAAATCATTTCAACAAAAGACCAGAGCTCTGGGTTAGGTAAATTCAGGAAGGAGAGAGATAGGAAGTGGCAGTAATGTCGCCAATAGGCTAAGAGGATCTTGGCAGCAGCTTGGGTGTGAAATACTAGGTCACCTCTAATAAGAACTGAGTGAAAAAGTTCAGACCACATTGCAACACATGACACTGCTTATTGGAACATCTTTGGAGGTCCCTAGGAAGGCTTTTTTTTTTTTTTTTTCTTCATGAAAGCTAACCTCAAAGAGAAGTACCTTGGATTATCTTCCATTCAAAAATCCCTTTCAAGATGCCCAGACAGCTTGCCCTGCCCATCAACCTGGGTCCAAATGAGTTGCTTTACCTGTTCCTCGCCCTCTTAGCCAACCAAGGGCCATCTGGTCACCTTGCTCAACATCTGAAACATCTATATCAGCCACATGTACTAGACCATACCATTTCACCAGAGTGCCTAATGCTGTCTGGATATACATTTATACGACCACTGTTACGTGTTACTGAAGGACCTCAAAATGGATACATTTCCCCTTCTAACACCCAGTGATGTAGAGAAATGATCTTCCCCCCTTTTTTACAGAGAGATATGAGAAGCACAGGTGTGCACAGAATGTCTCTCAGGAAAGGGAGGACTGAATTCCAGGTTCCTGGTGAGGTCCTGTAGGCCCAGGGCAGTGCTAATCATGTTCATTAAGTAGAAGAAAGAAACACAGAAAGACAGACAGACTTCGGAAACGTGATAGGGAAAGGGCAATCCTCAGAAATGCCTCCAGTTTCCCTGCGCACAAACCCCGCAGTGTTGATGCCAGCAAGGCCTGCAGGCCAGGCTGGCAACTCCTGTGATTTCTTCCTACTCTTATTTCAGTTTGGGGTGGAAACATCACGACAGTACACGCTACTAACTCTTTGGCAGCTCCTTGACTGAATCAGGAAGTGCAAAGGCAGACTGAAAGGAAAAAAAAAAGAAAAAGAAAAAACTCCTGTGATACAAACATCCTCTTTTTTTTTTTTTTTCTCCTTTGAGGCTTTAGAAGCTGCTTGATATGAACCTGATTTGTTTTGTCAGTAAAGGGTTAAAGTTCTCAGTTTCACAGTAGATGACTGCACTATTAAAAGCAATGACAGTTTTGTTATTACTGCCAATGAAAACAGGATCTAACTCTTCATCACCCATTTACTCTACCAATACTTCCACAGATTTTGAGAGAATATAGGTTCTTTCTGACTCTGTTACATGTTTTCCTACACTGCCCTTGGACCCCATCTGCATCCTCTACCTGAATTAAAACAAACCCTGCTGCCTTTATCCTCCCTTCGACTTCATTCCACTTACCATCTATATAGTTGATCTCATTTAAGACTGAGTGTATTTTACTTCTTTTATGACTTTGTCTTCTGCAAGAAACTCCCAGGCCTTCCAACCTCACGCCACCTGTGACATTCTGTCCCCATCAAAAATCAGATCATTTCTTCAAAATAAAAACTGGTACCAGGTCAAAGTCCTGAAGATGAAAGGAAGGGTTAAGTTTACTTTCAATATTGGAGGAGGGTTCGGAAATAAATGTCGAGGTTAAAAAGTCCAGATGGTAATTCAACTGTATCCCTGCTATAAACATGATTTGATTTATGAGAACCACTAATGGTATCTCAGTTTAGATCTGGATGGCTTTGCTTTCTCTCATCTGTATCTTTAAATTCATCAGATTTTCTTTTCACTCCCACCATGAATCTTTCACTACAAAGAGATACTCCTATCAAGAATTGGGGAGTTCTTTAAAACCCAGCAATTGATAAACGTTAACAATCCTAATCCATGCAAATTACTGTCTGATGCCTTTATTTATAATACCAAGCGGATGTGCTTATTCAAAGCAGTCTAAAGAGCTTTGACAAGTTCAGGCTTACAAAACTGTATCTCCTTTTGCTGTTTTCCCTCTCCTGTCCTTTGGGGATCAAACTGAATCAGTTTTCACTTTTTTTCTGACGTTGCGATTATTAGGTTTCTCAGTTTTGTCAGAAAAATCCATCAGAAATGTTTATCTCATGGGGCAAATAGCAATGGAACAGCATGTTTATCACTTCGAGGGCCATAATCTACAGGCAGCAGTGGTCCCAATCTGGTTTGTTTTAAAACACAGAGACTGAAAAAGAAAAATGCCTATGTCTGAGATATGTGATGGAGATGTGCAGAAGTGCATTAGCCCTGACATCCGTTTCTTTATATCTCTATATTTTGGCTGTCAGTCTTTACATATATATTGTCCCAAGTCCTTACAGTTTACTCCTTCCATCTACAAGAAAATAAAATAGTTGCTTTGAACCATTAACACCTGAAAAAGGGTGGCTTTGCATGGAGGACTTTGAAGCACTCTGTGCCCCAGTGCAATTACGCTAAGATGCAGGCTCCTTTGGGAGGTAGAGGCCTCATTTAGGAACTAGCGAGAAGAGCACTTTGTCACCACAAATGGTCTCTATATGATAGCATTCACTGCAGCCACTGAGCTGCAGCTGCACATCTGGGTATCTGATCTGTGTTTAAGACACTTAAATAAATGTGCTTTTTTAAGGCTACTCAATCAGATTAAGAACTAGATCAATGTTTATAATATATGATTTTTCCTTCATGCATGCCATGGAGAAATAACACAGTACAAGGCATAGCAGAAAATGGAAAGTTTCTTAGGAATACCCTGTGTCACGTGTTGGGTCAGTGCTTAATGAAAGAATATCCAAGTATCCAAGATGTGTGTTTTACACATATTTCCAGATGCAGTAATTGACTTTGAATTTTGTGTCTCCAGAATACTCAGCGTTTTTCCTCCAAACCATCAGAATTTATTTTAAACATCTCTGAAAGTGCATGAGAGAAAAAGAGAGCAACTGAGCCACACACAGCAGATAACAACAAATGTCCTCATTACAGCATTCACAGATACCATAATGATATAGCCACTGCAAAGAACAGGGTAGGGTAGGCCAAGGCCAAGGCAAGCCAAGCCATTTCAGACAGGTTGTTCTTATACAAAACTTCCATTGAGAAACCAGAGAAAATCCAACACCTAAACTGGAGTTTTCAGACAATCCAAGTCTGTTGTTGCTTTTCAGAACACACAGTCAAATTTGTATGGCAGTTCTCCATCAAAGCCTGCCCTTGTCTCCAGCTGTGGCACTGATGTGCTGTATGGTATTGAGTAATTCATTATAGTGTTGGTCTGCACACAACCTCCCGCCAAAATAATAAAAGGTGAGAAGTCAAAATCAATTTCATTAAGCTGGTACAAGTCAATATTTGGATGATCTGTACTGGGAATGGAAGTGGCTCAAAGCCAGCACCTAAGGTGTAGTTTTAAATGGACAAAATAAAAGTCATCAAAATAAGTAAATTGATTTTGGGAAGTTAAATCAATGTGTGCACCTAGTACAATTTACACACCTGGCTAAAATACTGTAAGATATATGCTTACACTCACTAAGTATTACTATTATTACATGAACATTTCAAAAAAACACTGACTTTTGACTGAAGGCAAGTGTTGAGGTGTCCAGGCTGAGATTAACTAACACAAAGGCTGTGTCTGCACTTAAAGACATTCTGCTTTCTTTTATTTGGTGCACAACTCTGTGTAGCTCTGTGCAACTTTCTTGTTTTAGTCTGGTTGAAAACTTCTTCATTGACTTATACTGAGGTGGAATGAATCTGCTTTAACATGTTGTAAGATCCACCGTGCTTTTGTACTGGTTGACCTAAACCAGATTGAAATTAGGACTCATCTAAATCAGTGCAATTCTGTGTGGAATCACCAATGGAACCAATTCAGCGTGTGTGTTCTTTAAACAGCCATTTTAAGCCTCTGTGGCTGCAGTCTGGTACATCTACAGGAGGCACAGGGATCAGCTCTGTCCATATCACCTATATTTTCCATTATCCATGCTGGGTATTTGCAGAAATAAATGGGAAGATGTTTTTCCCATACGTGCATGAACTCTGAACTCCTAGAGTTCAAGTGGGTTCAGTCGTTCTCCTCAAACTGTCATTCTAGTCCTAATTAGTACATGGTGCTGTGAGCAATTTAAATGGAATATATTAATAGAGGAGAATTCAGAGGAGGAAAAGACACCCGCCCCCACAGCCCCATCTGCAAAAACCCTAAATAAACAGGGTATTTCTTCAGGGTGCCTCACACCCTTCCCACCTCCCCTTTTCCCTTAACAATAAGGATGGAGGGTGGGAGACCGCGACGGTCCGGATGCTGTCTGGAAGGCAGGTTTTCCCACAGGAGCACATAGCTGCAGCCTCCCACTGCTTCCAAGGAGGACCGGGGGGAGAAGCGGAGGGGAAGATGCTGAAACTGAGCCATGATGGTTCAGGAAAGTGCTGTTTTATTTAAACCCTCAAATGGCTTGACATGCCCCTGGTACTTTCACTGCCTAATTATAAATGAAAGGAAAACGGCAAGAGAATCCCCTCCTGTTGACCATCCCCGCTTAACAAGGCAGCACATGTCGCTGGCTCTACCTTTTTAGCTCCGTCCTTGCTTTTATCCTTCTGCAATTTAATCCTAACTCAATTATATTATTACAGCGTGTCACTTTGAGTCACTTTCCTCCTTATTGGCATATGGCTCTTTTCGGTTTCACTGTTAATTCTTTTTCCAGTGGACTTGTTTAAAACGTATTCATTTTCTGCTTAGGCTCGGTGTTATTCACGCATCACATTTCTGCAATGCCTGGCTAACTTCCTCAGGAGGAGAGCCCGAGACAGGGATCTTCACGCTCCGCATATATTTGCTAGAGTTTCCACACCAAATTGTCAAAACACGAACTCCATGGCAGGAAAGGTGAGCATCATGCCCTGACTGTCAGACACGCGGATGGGAGGCTGCCCTCCGCTGGATCTACAGCAAAGCCCTGGGCTGGAGTGATGGGAAAAGCTGGAGAATACTGAAAGCTGTTTTCTATCCATAGCTTCCCCCCCCGGCCTTTTTTTTTTTTTTTCTCCCCCATTCTTTTAAAAAAAAGAAAAAAAAAAAAAACCCACCTTTCAAATGCATTCACTTTGATGATCATGGCTTTTTGGTGTGTGTGTCTCTTCCCCACATCACCTTGAGCATACATTCTTCCAAATGCAATGGTCCCTCAGCTTCTGGCTTCCTGGGGAATATCCCAACACTTAGGACTTTACAGGATGGTCTTCAGAAGAGGGCCCTTGTAATCTGCCCATCCATGCAAACTGTCCTGAAATATGGATATGGAGTACTCGACACATGACTGATAAAACAAATGGGTCACAGAAGTCACTACCAGGGGAATTTGCGTGTGAAAAAGCATTCTGTGACATTCCATAGGCAGGAATAGAGGACTGTTGTTTTTTTTTTTTTTTAAATATATATATACACATATATACATATA